>JAVTVY010046271.1:0-21514 GCA_036873755.1 Hanleya hanleyi | reverse complement strand
AGAAATTCAAAGAAATCTACATTATCCAGCTCACATTGAGAAATTCAAAGAAATCTACATTATCCAGCTCACATTGAGAAATTCAAAGAAATCTACATTATCCAGCTCACATTGAGAAATTCAAAGAAATCTACATTATCCAGCTCACAATGAGAAATCCAAACAAATCCACATTATCTTGCTCACATTGAGAACTCCAAAGGAAGCTACAATTATCATGCTCACATTGAAATCTCCAAATAAAATCTACATTATCCAGCTCGCATTGAGAAATTAAAAGAAACCCACATAATGCTCGCATTGAGAAATTCAAAGAAATCTACATTATCCGGCTCACAATGAGAAATCCAAACAAATCCACATTATCTTGCTCACATTGAAATCTCCAAAGGAAACCACATTATCATGCTCATATTGAAAACTCCAGAGGAAGCCACATTATCATGATCCCATTAAGAACTCCAAAGAAATCTACATTATCCAGCTCACATTGAGAAATTCAAAGAAATCTACATTATCCAGCTCACATTGAGAAATTCAAAGAAATCTACATTATCCAGCTCACATTGAGAAATTCAAAGAAATCTACATTATCCGGCTCACAATGAGAAATCCAAACAAATCCACATTATCCAGCTCACATTGAGAAATTCAAAGAAATCTACATTATCCAGCTCACATTGAGAAATTTAAAGAAATCTACATTATCCAGCTCACATTGAGAAATTCAAAGAAATCTACATTATCCAGCTCACATTGAGAAATTCAAAGAAATCTACATTATCCAGCTCACATTGAGAAATTCAAAGAAATCTACATTATCCAGCTCACATTGAGAAATTCAAAGAAATCTACATTATCCAGCTCACATTGAGAAATTCAAAGAAATCTACATTATCCAGCTCACATTGAGAAATTCAAAGAAATCTACATTATCCAGCTCACATTGAGAAATTCAAAGAAATCTACATTATCCAGCTCACATTGAGAAATTCAAAGAAATCTACATTATCCAGCTCACATTGAGAAATTCAAAGAAATCTACATTATCCAGCTCACATTGAGAAATTCAAAGAAATCTACATTATCCAGCTCACATTGAGAAATTCAAAGAAATCTACATTATCCAGCTCACATTGAGAAATTCAAAGAAATCTACATTATCCAGCTCACATTGAGAAATTTAAAGAAATCTACATTATCCAGCTCACATTGAGAAATTCAAAGAAATCTACATTATCCGGCTCACAATGAGAAATCCAAACAAATCCACATTATCTTGCTCACATTGAAAACTCCAAAGGAAACCACATTATCATGCTCATATTGAAAACTCCAGAGGAAGCCACATTATCATGATCCCATTAAGAACTCCAAAGAAATCTACATTATCCAGCTCACATTGAGAAATTCAAAGAAATCTACATTATCCAGCTCACATTGAGAAATTCAAAGAAATCTACATTATCCAGCTCACATTGAGAAATTAAAAGAAATCTACATTATCCAGCTCACATTGAGAAATTCGAAGAAATCTACATTATCCAGCTCACATTGAGAAATTAAAAGAAATCTACATTATCCAGCTCACATTGAGAAATTCGAAGAAATCTACATTATCCAGCTCACATTGAGAAATTCAAAGAAATCTACATTATCCAGCTCACATTGAGAAATTTAAAGAAATCTACATTATCCAGCTCACATTGAGAAATTCAAAGAAATCTACATTATCCAGCTCACATTGAGAAATTCAAAGAAATCTACATTATCCAGCTCACATTGAGAAATTCAAAGAAATCTACATTATCCAGCTCACATTGAGAAATTCAAAGAAATCTACATTATCCAGCTCACATTGAGAAATTCAAAGAAATCTACATTATCCAGCTCACATTGAGAAATTCAAAGAAATCCACATTATCCAGCTCACATTGAGAAATTCAAAGAAATCTACATTATCCAGCTCACATTGAGAAATTCAAAGAAATCTACATTATCCAGCTCACATTGAGAAATTCAAAGAAATCTACATTATCCAGCTTACATTGAGAAATTCAAAGAAATCTACATTATCCAGCTCACATTGAGAAATTCAAAGAAATCTACATTATCCAGCTCACATTGAGAAATTCAAAGAAATCTACATTATCCAGCTCACATTGAGAAATTCAAAGAAATCTACATTATCCAGCTCACATTGAGAAATTCGAAGAAATCTACATTATCCAGCTCACATTGAGAAATTCGAAGAAATCTACATTATCCAGCTCACATTGAGAAATTAAAAGAAATCTACATTATCCAGCTCACATTGAGAAATTCAAAGAAATCTACATTATCCAGCTCACATTGAGAAATTCAAAGAAATCTACATTATCCAGCTCATATTGAAAACTCCAGAGGAAGCCACATTATCATGATCCCATTAAGAACTCCAAAGAAATCTACATTATCCAGCTCACATTGAGAAATTCAAAGAAATCTACATTATCCAGCTCACATTGAGAAATTCAAAGAAATCTACATTATCCAGCTCACATTGAGAAATTTAAAGAAATCTACATTATCCAGCTCACATTGAGAAATTCAAAGAAATCTACATTATCCAGCTCACATTGAGAAATTCAAAGAAATCTACATTATCCAGCTCACATTGAGAAATTCAAAGAAATCTACATTATCCAGCTCACATTGAGAAATTCAAAGAAATCTACATTATCCAGCTCACATTGAGAAATTCAAAGAAATCTACATTATCCAGCTCACATTGAGAAATTCAAAGAAATCTACATTATCCAGCTCACATTGAGAAATTCAAAGAAATCTACATTATCCAGCTCACAATGAGAAATCCAAACAAATCCACATTATCTTGCTCACATTGAGAACTCCAAAGGAAGCTACAATTATCATGCTCACATTGAAATCTCCAAATAAAATCTACATTATCCAGCTCGCATTGAGAAATTAAAAGAAACCCACATAATGCTCGCATTGAGAAATTCAAAGAAATCTACATCATCCGGCTCACAATGAGAAATCCAAACAAAGCCACATTATCATGCTCACATTGAGAACTCCAAAGGAATCTAATATCATGCTCCCAGTAAGAAATCCGAAGGAATCCACATTAACTCAAAGCAAACCACATGATCATTTTCAAAATGAGAACCCATAGAAATCCACATTATTAGTCTCAAATTCAGAAATCCACATTATAATTCTCAAATTCAAGGAATTCACATTATTATCAATATTCTCATATATATATATATATCGAACCGGATAAATTTCAAGATTAACAGTTATATGTGAAAAACCTTAGCTGCAAGCATGAACTTGGATGAAGAAGTATTGCTGAAGATCAAAAACAAAAGAGGACAAGGCTCTTCTCTGTTTATGACCAACATCCTCTTAAACGTCCCAGGATTAGAGTGTATAACCTCTGACTCCAGGGCAAAATCTCTCCACTCTGGTCTAACCCTTGACCTGGGCTTGAAGTTTTAGCCCCGAAGTCAGCTATCACACAACATGGAAGGAAAATATCAAGCTAGAACTCTGTGACTGTGCTATCTTCAAATAAAAGTCAGATGTTGCAAAAGTTTGCAGTTATCTACAAATTACAGCAGCTACCTAAATTCTAACTAGTTCACCAAAAAAAAATATCTTTATCCAATACATATATGTGATATATCACAAAACAGCAGGCTGTACATGCCATTGGCTGAGCAATAATTAAATTTGACAACCCATGGAGCCTCATGTGAAAGCATGGAGCCTACAAGAGAGGCTCTATGGTGAAAGTTACTCCACACTATCTCTGACAGAGTACCAATAAATATCAAATGATTTACAATTCAGGCACAATTTAGATTTTATCTTAACAGGGTGGAGATTACTGTACAGGAAACCTGTTCAGAGTGGTAGAATTGGTGAAGTTAGAAACACCCATATACATGTACATGTACCAGTACCATATAAACATATCACAGTTTCTGGTAGTAAGAATTTTGGTGGTACTTAAGCCAGCTGATCAACATTATAGCATATGGCCCTGGAAGTAACCAAACTTGAATTAAGATGACAGGTATTGGTGACTTTCTAGAATTCTGAATGGATTTGCTTTAAACTAACACATACAATTCAGGAGATGTCTAGATATGGAGTTTCACTGTTGTGAGTGAGTGAGTGAGTGAATATGATTTAACGTCGCTTTCAACTATTCCAGTCATATCACAACATTGGGTCCTATTTCTTTTCACACCTGGGAACCACACAGGTGGGGTGCTATATTCCTTTTCACACACGGAAACCCCACGGGTGCCTCAGTTAGTCGCCTCTTACGACAAGCTGTCTGAGGAACAGAAGCCTATTCTTACCATGACCTGCAGTTATGCACAATGACATCACAGGTCAATCCCTTGAAGCCCCACGGGGGTCACTGTTGTAAGAATAACAATAGAGCACTCTCGCAATACAGTGAGCACTCTCGCAATACAGTGAGCACTCTCGCAATACAAAAATTTAGGGGAGTGATCAACAGCTCATGCAAATCTGTGACATGACAGACTGGTACATGACATGACAGACTGGTACATGACATGACAGACTGGTACATGACATGACAGACTGGTACATGACATGACCGACTGGTAGATGTTGCTGGTTTTCTTTTGGGTAGTGTTATTATGCTACTATTTCTTAGATTTTTCAAATAGATAGACTGCACTAACACTAACAGTGAGTGAGTGAAATATGATTTAACGTCGCCTTCAACTATATTTCTCTTATATCATGACATTTGGATCATATTCCTTTTCACACCCAAGAACCCCATGGCTGCCCGAGTTAGTTGCCTTTTACGATAAGCTGTCTCAGAAGTTGCAGCCCGCTCAGGTCAACCCCGGGGGACTATTGAACACTAACATCTACAGAGTAACCTATCTACATGTAGATTGAATAACTTCAGACATAGTAATATATCAGATTCCAGAGGTTGAAAAAAGCGAAAAACTGCAACTTTGAAATTCTGTTAAGGCCAAATAAAGTGTATATCCAAGTATGTATGTACCAATTATCATTGTTCAGACAGGCATGCCATGAAGAAACCAATTTCCCCTCCTTTTTTTTAGTTATCTTTTTTGCCTAAAACATTAATTAATAAATATACTTGCTTAATTAAATCATTGCTATAAAAAAAATTTAATGATCGATTTTAATTAAAGTAAACTGAAGGTGCTTCCAGTCTCCTAGCAAACAGTAAAATTGAACAGCCAAACCATATTGGCCAAAAACACACATGATTATACTGGCAGAGCAAGGCGCCAAAAACTACAAACATAGTCAGAGAGAGGAGCAGAACACATGGCCAGACAAGCAGTCAGACCAGATAGCCAGGTGGCCATATTTTATCAGTGGAGAACGTCCATCCACACAGCCAAATTAAGACACTGCTTGATAGGTGATGGACATCCAGTTTGCTGAACTCCGGCCTTCAACTTCTGTAAGTTTGTCAAGGAACACAATATCCCTTCCTGGCGGGCAGTCACTTCCAGTGAGATTATGAGAGAAGTCGTCCCCAGGTAATGCCATGACATGCTGCACATGTACATTCATAACAATTAAATGGCAGGTGGGCATCATAATACAATTGCATTATCTTGTCACCTCGTAACACAACATGAACTTAGTTGCCAGCATGTGATCCCTGGACTGGTACTCAAGTCATGCAAGCCTTTAATTTGGCATGTCCAGTTACATACAGGACTTCATGCCTTGCGGGCACCTGTACTGTGCATTAACAATTAAATTACTGACAAAATCATCACATGATCGAAAGAGTGTGGATAGATCACCAGGTTTAGATCTATAGTGCTGAATGACATGTGCAACCAATGGTGAGGGCTGCCTACACAATTTAAGATCTTCATTTTATCACATCTTAACGCACCAAGTCAAATTATACAATGACACTTTGAACTAGCCTTGGTATATTAGCCCAGCAGGTGTGTTCAAGGATCTCACAAATAGACACGAGATATCACTGACCTCCAGTCCATTTTAATTTCGAATTGTGGATTATTCTTTGGTTGACCTATTTATCGCCCCCACCCTAACCGCCCTAGTGTGAGGAATGACACAAGATTTGGGGGGAAGATGTCACCCTATACACAATCAGTGTGTACATTCTGAATGGTTCATCTCTGCATGGTTTGGGGATGAAATTTACACTTTAGATTTTGCAGACTAGGTGGTCTATTATATCAAGGTTAGTCCGAAGTGTGACTATAGAAATTGGCTTGATGTATGAAGATGTATCAAAGCATGGATGCAGGAGTGTCAGGAAACCATCCTTTAATGAAATTCAGCTTCATCTGCTTGAAGACTTGCTTCTTAGCCTGCCATTATAACAAGGTAGACAAGATATCTGGTGAAAGGATGTGTTGATTATAGTGCCACATCTGGACAACATATCCCCTTTCAGTATAAACCTTGTTCTGTTCTTGGAGCCCCTTTGGTCAAGTGTTGACCATGACATGTGGGGCAGTGTGGTGTATCACAATAAACGATCCTGGCAGGCCCCTGTGTTTGTCAGAGAGCTGACTGTACAATCCCTACCATAAACACTGTAACCCTGCCATATGTCACCACCATTACTATCATGCACAATGGCTTAAATTGTTGTCTGGCATCTTGGACTGGTGGTCGGGAGGTGGGTACAAGATGTTTACCTATATAATACTTCTTTGTGTGTGATGATAATAAAGCAGGATTCTTTTTTTTTTTTTTCTTTTTTTTTCAACCACAAGACACCGATTCATATTTTTCTTGAACTTTGCATACTATAATGCCAGCCTTGAAAAAAAACGCATAAAAATGAAGTGATTGATTAAAATGTGCTGCCTGACCATTTTTTATATCTTTTGAGGTATATTTATAGACAAGATTTCCTCTTTTAACAAAAATATGAAACCTCATTGCTAAAAATCTGTATGAACTGTTGACAAAATCTGATACCAGGGCTGAAGAATAGGCATACCCTATTTCTTCTAACTTTTCAAAAAAGCATTTTTTAACTTTGAAGCAGAAAAAAACATCTTTATTTATATCAACTGGGGCTAAATACTGTGGCATGGATATGTTATTTCTCCCAAGAACTGAAAAGACAGCCAGTGAAATTTGTAGAATGTTAGCAGAATTAGCTTATCCATTTAAATAACTAAACAGATGACATTTCTTGCACATTCGTAGCTCTCTTAAAATTCTCCCTAATATGAGCAATTGAGAGGTAATGAATGTGATTCTTAACTCGTAATAATGAACCATAAGCTGAACCATGACTATAGGGATGGTTCTCGTTATCCCAGACAATCTGGATGTTGTTTAGTTTTAAGAGCGTGGGTCTGAATATGTGAACCCGGATATTCAACCAGTCAAATTCATCGTGCATTTACTTTTGAGGAGATCAATTAGTGCAGCTGCGATTTCCATGCATGTCACCCAAGTCAATCTGAGGGTTTATTTCCTGCAAACTGCAAAATTATAATTGAAAACATGGGATTGATCTATCACCCCTTACACACCAGCTATGGTAAATCCTCTAATTATACAATCACAGGAAGTGAAATTTCCCACCATAAAATCAGGGGGTGATCAAATTCGTCAGAACAGGAAGTTGACAAATTTTCCAAAATCATGCATTTCAGGAATTATTTCTTTGATATTTTAATGATTTTAAAGGATGATCAAAATTCACTGATTGAATTTGAATTTTGTTCACAAATTTGAGGGTGACTGAATTATAATGGGTGGATGAATAATTAGAGGAATTACCCCACACTACTGTACTAAATATATTTACAAACTGGGCTATTTCAACAGTGGCTATGCATTATCACAAGGGAGGGCGTGGGAGTTGCATGGCACACTTTGCATGACCAGTGCCCATCGTGTCGCGAAGGAGTGCCCATTTAAACCAAACCCAAACCAAACTTCAGTGAAAGCTTTGCATTATTTATGGGGGCTGAAGAAGAATGGATCATTTACAATTGTCAGTTCATCAGGCCAAAATGGAAATAAGTTCTTGTTTTTGTTTTTTGTTAATACAAAATTACTTCAGTTCTATCTATACAATTAGTATACTGAACTCAGCAGAAAAAGAAATATACCGACTGATCAAATTTTTAATTATAGCCCAACACAGCATGGTAGGGAGAAGTACATGTACTACTGGGAGCGGACACCTGTCAACAGTTTGTAATAGCCTCAAACCACTACCATGACTATCATAACTATACTGACTGCTGAATTAACATTGATGTTGGTAGCCCAAATAAATCTACAACCTGACATCCCCCAACATTTCAGTAAAACTAAAGTTAATATGATCTAACTTTGGAAGATTCCATTATCACATGAGCAGTGTGACTAACGTCACAGGACCTACGAAGTACAGTAGGCATTAGGACTCGAACGTGAACTGAACTCTTGGAAATCCCCACCCCCAGTTGAAATCCTGCCTATATTAAGATGGGCATTGCCCAAGTCAGAATCGCCAGTGATTTTCATCAAAAATCAGCAGAAATGTTCATCAAAAGTAGGTCAGCTCAGAACTTGTTGGTAACAGTCTCCTAATGCGCCTTCATTCCAAAATAAATAACGATCGCCGATTTAATTTTACAATTTTTTAATTAAAGGAAACAGATTGAATAATATAGGTTCAGTAGATTTCAAGCTTTACGTGTGAAAATACATTTACATATCTTTAATGGTTTTCAGTGCCCTTGTCCAGGATCAAAACAACTTTTTGAATCGCATTATTTTCCCAACAATACAACAAATTTTTATATATAGTACTATTCAGGTCAAATTGGGTTTAAAGGTCAAAGGTAGCATTTATGTAGTTTACGGTAATTCAACTCCAGACCAACACCTTCTCTGCACAAGATAATAATTATTCTATGTCATTCTCCTGAGCATAACCGGTACAAAGACATACAGTGGGACAGGGTATTTTTAGCTCTGGGTAATTTGACCTGAATTTGAAGCTGATACACGTTAAAGGCTATAGTCCACATATAGCTACATGTATAACAATATACTGAAGTGTTAATTATCAATCTAATTTAAATCAGAATTATTTCAGATCAGAACTTGCTGGTAACAATGCCCTAATGCACGTTCATGCCAAAAATCAAGGTTCTAATGTCAACGGTTCTCCTTATTTTGCCGACGAAAGGATTCGGATGGACTGACTCACTCACTCATTACCGGACAATTTGCGATCTGTAGCCTACTTCGTAGGAATATTCAAGGGAGAACAGGTGGGTGCACTTGGATGTATTTATTCTGGGGGAAACTTATAGCTGTTTCTGAATGTTGTGTCAGACATCTAAGTTCGCTGTTTACTTGAAGTTACAACATTGTACAGCCCGATAATTATCTACAAATTGCATAAATCGCGTCTTAGTTTGATCAATTAGTGCAGCTGCGATTTCCATGCATGTCACCCAAGCTGATCTGAGGGTTTATTTCCTGCAAACTGCAAAATTATAAATGCTGAAGAAGAATGGTTCATTTACAATTGTCAGTTCATCAGGCCAAATTGGAAATAAGTTGTTGTTGTATTTTGACTCTATGCTATCAAACATGGCAGTGTGACTATGCGTCACAGGACCTACGAAGTAAGGTAGGCATTAGGACAGGCACTGAGCTCTTGGTAAGACCCTTTAAACATGCCGTCAATGCCAGATGTTGAGTTTTATACAGCTGTAGATCAGGGCTCTGGGTGCATATATCATGTTTCCATACCCTTAATGCACACAACAGGGGCAAAACAAAGCCTCCTTGAACAACCTATCTTTATACAGGAAATTCTTAACCCGGAAAATACCATTCTCTCTCAAAAGAAAACAATTTACGTCAGGAAGGCCTTTTTTATTAAGCTAATTTTGTTAGGTAGGGGCCTACTTAGATTCAATAATTGTCATGAAATTTCTTTGGTTATATCTTAATTGCAACTATGTTTGTTCCTCAAACCTAACATACTTGAGCTATACATGTATAACACACTTTCATTTGAGAGTCCAGACATTCCACCATTCATGTGAACAAATTGTACTAAACATGAAATAATTAAATTCACACTACCCATTTCTACAGTATCAGTACTATGTTACTATCTGTAGCAGTTGAAACCCAGAAAAACTTAAAGAATTAAAACCAGTAAAGAAATTTGTCTGTTGAATAACAGAAAATATGGTATGGAGATTTGAATGAGTAAACTACTAAACAACTTACATGATACCAACAAAATGTCCCAACACAAGCTGATAAATCCCTTGGGTGGCTTGCAGGACAGCTTTGTTCCACCCTCAGTAAATTTTATCATTGTTGCTCACAGGCTAATCTGAAGGATGATACCAGATCTTTCTATGTTCTGCTGGGTTATTGCTTCAGGCTGACTTAATTGGTTGATGTAGGATATTTCATCAACAGTGGCAATTTGACCTAAATTTGAAGACTGCATGATTTGGTCTGTGATGAAATGTTTGGATGTGAAATAGGATACACGTTAAAGGCCACAGTTTACATATATCTATAACAATATACTGAATTGTGTGTATTAAGAATGGCAAGTTGCCTGGTAATAGCAGTGTAGATAAATGCACTAATAACTGATGGAAAATTAGCATTTCCTATTTCATTATCCCATCACGTTTTGTACTGTGTTATATATACAGTGAAACATACAGCCAAGGCTTCCCGATGGGCATGACAGTGTACTCGCTGAGCTATCAATAAATAATAAAAAATAATAATTATAAATCAAATTTTCATCAGAATTCGGTCAACTCAGAACTTGCTCGTAACAATGCCCTTTCATGCCAAAAATCAAGGTTCTAATGTCAACGGTTCTCCTTATTTTGCCGACGAAAGGATTCGGATGGACTGACTGACTGACTGACTCATTACCGGACAATTTGTGATCTGTAGCCTACTTCGTAGGAAAAGGCCCCAAACCAAAACTTTTTTTCGGCATTCCAAGAAAAAAAAAATTGATTGGTGAGTTGATACAAAATTACTTCAGTTCTATCTATACAATTAGTATACCCAGCAGAAAAGAAATATATTTTCCTACCGACTGATCAAATGACCACAAACCAACACTTTTTTTAATTATAGCCTCACACAGCATGGTAGGGAGAAGTACATGTCTTACTGGGAGCTGACACCTGTCAACAGTTTGTACATGTAATATAGCCTCAAACCATTACCATGACTACCATAATTATACTGACTGCTGAACACTGATGTTGGTAGCCCAAATAAATCTACAACCTGACATCCCCCAACATTTCAGTAAAACTAAAGTTAATATGACCTAACATTGGAAGATTCCATTATCATATTCAAGGGAGAACAGGTGGGTGCGCTTGGATGTATTTATTCTAGGGGAAACTTATAGCTGTTTCTGAATGTTGTGTCAGACATCTAAGTTCGCTGTTTACTTGGAGTTACAACATTGTACAACCCGATAATTATCTACAAATTGCATAAATCGCGTCTTAGTTTGACAATTCCTTCACCAGCTGTGTCTGCTTACATCATCTTGTCAGATAGGGAGGCACCTGAGCCAAGATTCTGACATACCAGCGATAAATCTTGGTATTTGTGGACCTACAAGCAGACTATTATGGTATAAAAATGTAATGGTATCTAAACAGAATTATATCACAAACTGTAACATTTATAATCAGTTCATGATTTAGAATATGAGATTTAAAGATGTTGAAGATGTCATCTTCAACATCTTTGAATCTGAGTTATTTATGCCGACAGATGATCTATCTGTAAATGTTGTTTTGATTATTAATTCACCTAAATTCTGATCTTCAAAAAAAACAGATGCTACAACCACTGTTCCATTTTTTTTATCTTCAGTCTTTCATCTCCTGATACTAGCTTTTGAAAACTGCTCCAAAGTTGGCATCTCAAACCGAGTTGAATTCAGATAAGGAAATCTACATTGCTTCTCTACCCTTGTTGATGTTAGTTTGTGACGTCACATTAGATCACCTGGCCCAACATTGTACTGTGTAACGTTCAGTCTCTGTGCGACTGGTCTGATTTGACGTCACAATCAAGGATAAGAGATGATCACGGAAATAGGGCGCAATTAGGGCGCAAATGGGGCGCATGAATTGAGACAGCTCGGGCGCAGTTGGGGCGCAATTGGGGCGCGCGCCCTATCTGCGCCCCCAACTTGGCGCGCGCCCCCAACTTTGCCATTAGACTCAATATGGCTAGGGCGCAAATTAGGGCGCGTTCCAAATATGTTAATTGCGCCTTATATGTGCCCTATTAGAGAATAGGGCGCAGTTGGGGCGCAGTCTTAGGGCGCAGATAAGGCACAGTTGGGGAGCAGAAAAGGCGCAGTTGGGGCGCGATTAGGGCGCACTCTCAGAATAATAGCATGAATGTTGTACTGATAGGGCGCAGTTAGGGCGCAATTAGAGCGCAGTTAGGGCGCAGTTGGGGCGCAGTTGGGGAACAGAACAGTATACATGCCATGCTAACCATATTCTACACTCAGTAAATAAAGTTTATCTATCTATCCATCATGTACATAAATTGAAGATATAAGGTGAAAGATGATTATTGGCATCTAACTAGTCTAAATAAATCTAATTTTGCTGTGCAGGTACATATTATTTTCATCTACATGTACAATGTGCATTCATGGTTAGAATTACATTTATTAGAAAATATATGTGCACCCTACCCGAAATAAATGGAGGGATTGCATGCGGATTGCATGCAGATCGCATGCGGATCGCCTTCCGCATGCATTCCCTATGCCATCCATGCCATCAATGTGATCATTAAGCGCTCTATGCGCTCATTTTGCAATCATGATGCTATCCAATCAATCATTCTTGACAGGATGAAGCGCTCCAAGCGCTCATTTTGCCATCATTATGCTATCCAACCAATCACTTTTGCCCAAATGTGTTAACCATGCAATCATTTATGTGATCTGAGTGATCATTTTCTTATGATCAAGCGATCCTTACATCTTCTTTTCAAAGTCCAAGTGATCAGACGAAAAACTTTCTAAGTCCAAGCAATCCAAAATGATCGCTTAAATGATCGCATGGTGTCTGTCTCTAGACCAACAGATGGTTTTGATTTCATAGACCATTAATCACCGATCTCCATGGAAACCCCGCCAAATTTAAAGGGGGATACTATATCATATGACCAGATTTCAAATTTTAACCACCACCACCATGCAGTAGCTGTATTTTCTTTAGCTGCAGTTTTGGATATTTCACATTGGATATAGCCTAAAATGCTCAACCAGAATTGAAGAACACAACATGATATACTGGTGTGAAGTTTTTAGCTGGCAGTAACATGGAAAGAGAAGTTATTTGTAGTGAATTCTTTGATGTGAGGAATACACAATTTGCACAGTTCTTGGTCGGGACAGGGTCACTCCACTCCAGTGACAATGGATCACAGTGTATTTCCACATAAATCTACTAAGATATTAAGATTTGAGGGTAAGTCTGTGACTGTGAAGTACTCACCAGCTTGAAGGTCACTCTACAGTTTGAAGAATTGCCATTATACACTTTGGATACATTCCAAAATAATATATTTTAATTTTAGCATGTATGTATAATTTAAGTATTTCCACTTGTATTTAAAATGTATTAATGAATTCATTAATGGTCAGTTTCAGGTCATTGATAAAGTTACATGTAGTTACTTGAAATGTTTATGTTGGACCAATTTTGCTCTTCAGAAGGTTTGAACTGTACTGTATAACACAATTCATACAACCTCTACATTACATCTGTAGCTTACAATGTACTTTACATTTGCCCATTTAAAATGTCAGTCATTTGATTTATGTGACTCCTAGTGTACAACAGCTTTTGAATGCATGCGTGCGGAATGCGTGCGGAATGCGTTCATGCTGATCATTCAATTATTAATGCCATGCGATCATTATGGCTTCCGCATGCATTCAAGATGAGGAGCGCTTCTGATCATTATGCCTTCCACACTTGGAAGGCATAATGATCGCATAATATGTACAGCAACTTGAAACAAGCGATCACTCGAGTGCATAATCATGAAGGTTCCAATTTAATGCATGCGGAATGCATGCGAATTGCAATCACACATAAGCTGTAGGAATGCATTCCGCACGCGTTCCGAGCGCTAACTTTTTCGGGTAGGGAGTGTCCATTCTATTCTGAACCCCGATTTACAATGGACCATGTTATTTATTATGAGGGACAAATGTATTTCTCCTCTTTTTTACCTACTTACTCGAGATACATATTATCTGATTTGTACTAAATGTTATACAAATGCCTGAAAAATCACCCAGTATTTTCTCATTCACATAATCACACAGCCCATACTCTCCAGATTACACAATATTCTTATAGTCCAGTCTGTATAACAACCAGCAGAACCTTACAGATTCTATAGAAAGTACACCGACCTCTCAACTTAATTTCTCAAGGCGTGAGATTGAGTATGTCCACCCGGAGATATGAGCCCCAGAAAAATGTGAAACTCGATGCGTCATTTCATACATTTTTTTTTTCCTTCTTTTTTTTTCGTGCTATAACGGACCATTAACATTTCACCCTTGACAGAGTCTATAAATGAATAATTTTTAAGCAAGTCCAGGACACTTTTGAAATTACAAACTGGAGCAATTTTGAATGAGTGTTGGTTATTTGAGAAATAATTTGACAAAAATGACCAGATGTGTGAAATTTTGATATAGCTGCATGAGATAAGCCAAAATGGATTTGTGAGAGTTAAGACTAAGTAGATACATATATACATCATCAGATTTCACCTCTCTGAAGCATAATTAACACTATTTCAAAATCTGTAGGCCTACTATTGCTTGACATTTTGTATGATCTTTTCAGATCCTTCAAAGATATTTCAAATTTACCAAATTTACAATCAGAATTTGAGTTACAGCTAGACAGGAGCCATACTTTTCAACAAGATGTCCAAATGGTTCGGAGCCATGAGAACAGCTTTTATGACAAGAAACATATTTGATGGAGTGCCCAAGTACATTTATACCATCATCAATCCATTGATCTATCAATCACCAGTGTTAAACTATATATTGAGCATGACCTGTATAGCAATAATGAGTTAAAGATGAAACTAGCTGTTATAGTTTATTCCATAATCACTAGTTTATATAGCTTACGTATTCCCCAAATCACTAGTTGATATGGTTTATTCCATAATCACTTATTGGCATAGCTTATTTCATAATCACTAGTTGATATAGTTTATTCCATAAATACCATATCAGTTGATATAATATTCCATAATCATTAGTTGATATAGCTTATTCCACAATCACTAGCTGACTTCGCTTATTCCATAATCACTTGTTGATATAGTTTATGCCATACATGACACTTGATATAGCTAAATCTACAGTAACTAGTTGATATACATGTAGCTTATTCCATAATCACTAGTTGATATAGCTGACTGAATAATCCCTAATCTATAGCTTCTTTTTCATATCAACTCGGCATATCAGGACCATACTGCATATACTTTGAGCAAAGTTAGCCCAAACCATGAATTGATACTTCAAAGTGTCCGAGGAGTGACATTGAGTGGGTTGTCAACTCATCCAATTGACACCTGTACGTCTGACAAACTCTAATACAGTAGGAATTCACCCTGGAATTAACACAGTGCTTACCACAGACCCATCCACCTGTTCATAGGAGAGGCAAATAAAATTTGGACAGGTGAAAACTGGAAAATTGTACATGGGAGAGATATGAAGAAAAAGAAATCAGACTGTCCAAAATTTGGCAAACCATGATTTTTGGACAGGCAGTTTTTATAATCTGGCTAACACCCTGCCCTAACATGATGAATTTATTGGGACACCTTGACTGTCACACCTTGATTATTTCTTCCAGGTTTGCAACCAGATAACAGTAATGGCTGCAACTTGCAGCCTCAAGCCATACCACGGAATTTGGAACTTTAACTGGACTGCAAACACTTATAGTGATATTATAGTAACAATATTTTAGTAACATTACAAAGCCAGCTTAACTGTTAATTTTCATTCAATCAGGTACGAATTCACAGCTTTTTGACCTTTGTCACCCTTTTTGATTAGTACCAAGTAATCAATTAACTGATTTCATTACGTATTCCTGTTATTGTCCACAGCTTTGAACCTCTGAAGCATGGTAATTGATGGCAGTGTCAATTTGAACTCCGGGCACCCAGTAAAACAGAGACAGGGAGTAAATACCTATCACTGCTGTACATCATCATAGCCTGCCTCATCCAATATTTACACCCATCTACACACCACGCAATAAGCTAATGTGATATGATACGCAGAGGCAAAGTATGGCTGGGGTAAACCATGTTTTACAATACCTCTGAGACTTGAAGCAATAATATCATTTACCCAACACTGACATTTCTGTACAACATTACTCATGCATCTGTATTATTTACTATAACATATCACATATGGATGAATAAATGGAGACCCATCAACCTGCCTTAATAAGGAATGCCCTCCTGCAAAAATTCTCCCAAATTTGTGCAGCTGAAGAACGTGGATATAATATTAAGAAGAGCCTGGGGAGTTACATCAGAATTGTATGATATAGTCAGGAGAGCTAGGTGAGCATTCTGACAGATTAAAATGTCTACCAATTCTGTTAATGTAGAACTGAGCCAACAAATTTAACACAATTATCACTTTCATTCAATAAATATTCAGTTATCAGACATGGCACTCCCAGGACTTCTGCTCCCATATGTTACATGTATACTTCACAGGAACAACCCACATATGGCAAAAACATAATTATACTTCGAGTTCATCATATTATAATGTTTTTGTTCATATATATATTCTTCTCAGGCCTTGTAATTTGAGGCGCGCGATCGTGCATGCGCACCATAACGCGCCTGAAGAGGCACTGAGGCGCGTTTTGAACGCGCGCCTTGAACTTTATGATCCCCTTCAATAATTTTTTGACACGAATCCACGAATCCATTCGCGTGAAGATTCGCCTGACAGGGCATTCGGGCGAATCAAAACGGATTCGCGTAGAATTGAACGTAAAATTAAACGTCATCGGTTGAAACTTACGATTGAGCCCCGTTCGCCGATCATCAACACACATGCTTTCGAAAACTGGGCTCTATATCATCTATCTATTGCCATGTGCCAGTCCTAGTCTTTATGTTCACTGATCTGTCGAGCGTTTTCATTGGCTCATTCACGGCAGCCCACCAATCGCTGTCATTGAAACAAGTGTCACGGGCCAACTTCCGCTTGATGGCTACCGACACAGGGCCTAAATACGAAGCTGCGCATCTGAAAACCCCTCGGCTCTGGGCGCCAGCCATTCATAATGTATTCAATTTAAAACAAGACTTCAGGAACACCAAGCAGTCAAGTAACAAATATACAGATTATGAAAAATTTTGCCATTAGAAATGGCCTCAAACGTTTCCGTCCAATCAGAGAAACCGGTATTCATTACATAAGTCTGTTGATGCATCGACGATGTATACCAAATTTTACATCGAACATTTGAAAATTATCTGAGATAGAGATCCCTAATGATTTCGCATAAATTAAAGATGGCTGCCCATCCTTCCCACCACTCAGAGAAACTGATGTGGTTATTCATTGCAAGTCTCTTGATACATAGATTCTGTATACCAAGTTTCATACAGAACACTGAAATGGTATCAAAGATAAACATCATTAAAGATTTTGCATAAATTAAAGATGGCCACCAAGGTTTCCGCCCAAGCAGAATACGAAGCTGCGCATCTGAAAACCCCTCGGCTCTGGGCGCCAGCCATTCATAATGTATTCAATTTGAAGCAAGACTTCAGGAACACCAAGCAGTCAAGTGACAAATATACAGATTATGAAAAATTTTGCCATTAGAAATGGCCTCGAACATTTCCGTCCAATCAGAGAAACCGGTATTCATTACATAATTCTGTTGATGCATCGATGATGTATACCAAATTTTACATGGAGCATTTGAAAATTATCAGAGATAGAGATCATTAATGATTTCGCATAAATTAAAGATGGCCGCCCATCTTTCCCACCACTCAGAGAAACTGATGTGGTTATTCATTGCAAGTCTCTTGATACATGGATGCTGTATACCAAGTTTCATATAGAACACTGAAATGGTATCAAAGATATACATCATTAAAGATTTTGCATAAATTAAAGATGGCCACCAAGGTTTCCGCCCAATCAGAAATGCCAGAACTGTCTATTGATACATCGATGATGTATACCAAATTTTACATCGAGCACTCGAACGGTATCAGAGATAGAGATCATTAATGATTTCGCATAAATTAAAGATGGCCGCCCATCCTTCCCGCCACTCAGAGGAACTGATGTGGTTATTCATTGCAAGTCTCTTGATACATCGATGCTGTATACCAAGTTTCATATAGAACACTGAAATGGTATCAAAGATATACATCATTAAAGGTTTTACATAAATTAAAGATGGCCACCAAGGTTTCCGCCCAATCAGAAATGCCAGAACTGTCATTTATCGTAAGTCTATTGATGCATCGATGATATATACCAAATTTTACATCGAATTTTACGGTATCAGAGATAGAGATCATTCATGATTTTGCATAAATTAAAGATGGCCGCCCATCCTTCCGGCCACTCAGAGGAACTGATGTGGTTATACATTGCAGGTCTCTTGATACATCGATGCTGTATACCAAGTTTCGTATAGAACACTTGAATGGTATCAGAGATATATATCATTAAAGATTTTGCATAAATTAAAGATGGCCGCTAAGGTTTTCACCGAATCAGGGAAACTGGTTTGGTCATTCCTTTGAAGTTTCTTGATGCATCGATGATCTATACCAAGTTTCACACTGAACAGAGAAATGGTACCTAAGATACACAAGATTAATGATTTCGCATAAATTAAATATGGCCGCCAAAGTTTCCAACCAATCAGGTCCAGATTCAATAGGGTTCTGGGTCATGAGCATATGGATGTGCAGTGCAAGTTTGGTGTTCCTAGGGTAAGTCGTTCTGAAGATATCTTGGTAACAAGCAAGCTGTGATGGTTTCGCATAAATTAAAGATGGCCGCCAAAGTTTCCAACCAATCAGGTCCAGATTCAATAGGGTTCTGGGTCACGAGCATACGGATGTGCACTGCAAGTTTGGTGTGCCTAGGGTAAGTCGTTCTAAAGATATCTTGGTAACGAGAAAGGTGTGACGGACAGACGGACGGACGGACAGACGGACAGACGTACATGACGACGACAATACCCTTCGGCCAAATTTTGGCCGAGGGGTAAAAACCAGAACTGTCTATTGATACATCGATGATGTATACCAAATTTTACATTGAGCACTTGAACCGTATCAGAGATATAGATCATTAATGATTTCGCATAAATTAAAGATGGCCGCCCATCCTTCCCGCCACTCAGAGGAACCGATGTGGTTATTCATTGCAAGTCTCTTGATACATCGATGCTGGATACCAAGTTTCATATAGAACACTGAAATGGTATCAAAGATATATATCATTGAAGATTTTGCATAAATTAAAGATGGCCGCCAAGGTTCCGCCCAATCAGAAACGCCATTTATCGTAAGTCTATTGATGCTTTGATGATATATACCAAATTTTACATCGAGCACTCGAACAGTATCAGAGATAGAGATCATTAATGATTTTGCATAAATTAAAGATGGCCGCCCATCCTTCCCGCCACTCAGAGGAACTGATGTGGCTATACATTGCAGATCTCTTGATACATCGATGCTGTATACCAAGTTTCGTATAGAACACTTGAATGGTATCAGAGATATATATCATTGAAGATTTTGCATAAATTAAAGATGGCCGCCAAGGTTTTCACCGAATCAGGGAAACTGGTTTGGTCATTCCTTTGAAGTTTCTTGATGCATCGATGATCTATACCAAGTTTCACACTGAACAGAGAAATGGTACCTAAGATACACAAGACTAATGATTTCGCATAAATTAAATATGGCCGCCAAAGTTTCCAACCAATGAGGTCCAGATTCAATAGGGTTCTGGGTCATGAGCATATGGATGTGCAGTGCAAGTTTGGGGTGCCTAGGGTAAGTCGTTCTAAAGATATCTTGGTAACAAGAAACCTGTGATGGTTTCGCATAAATTAAAGATGGCCGCCAAAGTTTCTAACCAATCAGGTCCAGATTCAATAGGGTCCTGGGTCACAAGCATACGGATGTGCACTGCAAGTTTGGTGTGCCTAGGGTAAGTCGTTCTGAAGATATCTTGGTAACGAGAAAGGTGTGACGGACAGACGGACGGACGGACAGACGGACAGACGGCCAGACGGACAGACGTACATGACGACGACAATACCCTTCGGCCAAATTTTGGCCGAGGGGTAAAAAGCGGAAACAAATTAGAAAAACGGCCCTGTGTCAGTGGGAAAATAGCTTGAGGGATAACTTTGCATTCCATTTTAACGATGCGGGCGATAAGGTGGTACGGGCATTTTGCAAAGTGTGTCAGAAACACTGTGATCAACTAAACACTGTGCATAGAGGCAAAATAGTAACCGACGTCAGTTATGGCGAAAACGAAACTAGTTATGCAGCAGTCAAACGAAATCCCCACCCCCCCAACCTCTGGCAAGGGTCCGGCATAGTGGGGGATTACGTGGGGATTCATAATATGTTTAAGCCCCAGGGAGTGGGGCTTTCACACGTTTTCAGTCCTGTTTATCTTGGGATTCAGTTAAGACTTCTTCTACCTAGGGATGGGACATAAATTGAATTTGGTTGAGGTTTAGGTGGGGTTTCACTTCAATGTTTTGCCCCAGGGGGTAGGGGATTGAGGCATTTTAACAACTCTCATTTACTAAGTCCCCACTAAACCCCAAGGTTCACTTGACTCCTGCATTACCTGCTGAAGCACCTTCAACAACAACAAGCTGAAGCCAAACTTGGTTAGACACGCCGCGATGAACATCGCGAGTGTTTGGAAATTGAAACTGATTCAGACATTCCAGATTTCTGTTACTGAAGGCAAGTGGAATGGATTGAATGATTGAAGTGATGATGATGACGATGTAAAACTTGCCATGTGCCAGTCCAAGTCAGTTTGTTTTACAATTTGTGGTTTTTCAGAGTTTTATTTCTATTTCGCCAATCTTGTTTTCAGCCTTTGGCTTAGGCTCATTAACTGATTGTGTTAATTTTAAACACAAAAAAAAAAACAACAACAACAAACTTAAATAGTGTTTCTTGATTTTATTATCACCTCAATATCTTTCATAGCTAATGTGGAGTAAACCAGTAAATATTAGCTCCTCCATGAATGGATGGATTCTCCTGGATTCTCGGCCAGCACACATTTATTTCAATTCACACCTAA
>JAVTVY010046270.1:0-21535 GCA_036873755.1 Hanleya hanleyi | reverse complement strand
CGTATTATCTCTTTGCCGGCGTTCTATAGCCCGTTACCCAGTTCGCGTATTAGCTCTTTGCAGGCGTTCTGTAGCCCGTTACCCAATTCGACTGTCGCCCATTTCCCATTACCCAGTTCGCAGCTGTCTGTCACCCATTACCCAATTCGTCCATCTCCCGTTACCCAGTTCGCGTATTATATCTTTGCAGGCGTCCTATAGCCAATACCCAATTCGACTGTTACCCATTACCCAGTTCGCCTCTGTCTGTCACCCATTACCCAATTCGTCCATATCCCGTTACCCAGTTCGCGTATTATCTCTTTGCAGGCGTCCTATAGCCAATACCCAATTCGACTGTTACCCACTACCCAGTTCGCCTCTGTCTGTCACCCATTACCCAATTCGTCCATCTCCCGTTACCCAGTTCGCGTATTAGCTCTTTGCAGGCGTTCTGTAGCCCATTACCCAATTCGACTGCCACCCATTTGCCATTACCCAGTTCGCATCTGTCTGTCACCTATTACCCAATTCGTCCATATCCCGTTACCCAGTTCGCGTATTATCTCTTTGCAGGCGTCGACTGTTACCCATTACCCAGTTCGCCTCTATCTGTCACCCATTACCCAATTCGTCCATCTCCCGTTACCCAGTTCGCGTATTATCTTTTTGCAGGCGTTCTATAGCCCGTTACCCAATTCGACTGTTACCCATTACCCATTACCCGGTTCGCCTCTGTCTGTCACCCATTACCAAATTCGTCCATATCCCGTTACCCTGTTCGCATATTATCTCTTTGCAGGCATTCTGTAGCCCGTTACCCAATTCGACTGTCATCCATTACCCATTACCCGGTTCGCCTCTGTCTGTCACCCGTCCCCCAATTCGGCCATCTCCCGTTACTCAGTTCGCGTATTATCTCTTTTTAGGCGTTCTATAGCCCGTTACCCAATTCGACTGTTACCCATTATCCATTACCCAGTTCGCCCCTGTCTATCACCCGTCCCCAACTCGTTCATCTCCCGTTACTCAGTTCGCGTATTATCTCTTTGCAGGCGTTCTATAGCCCGTTACCCAATTCGACTGTTTCTCATTACCCATTACCCAGTTCGCTTCTGTCTGTCACCCGTTACCCAGTTCGCATATTATCACTTTGCAGGCATTCTGTAGCCCGTTACCCAATTCGACTGTCACCCATTACCCATTACCCAGTTCGCATCTGTCTGGCAACAGAATGCCTGCAAAGGGATAATATGCGAACTGGGTAACGGGACATGGACGAATTGGGTAACGGGTGACAGACAGATGCGACCTGGGTAATGGGTAATGGGTAACAGTCGAATTAGGTAACGGGCTATAGAACGCCTGCAAAGAGATAATACGCGCACTGGGTAACGGGAGATGGACGAATTGGGTAATGGGTGACAGTCGAATTGGGTAACGGGCTACAGAATGACTGCAAAGGGATAATATGCGAACTGGGTAACGGGATATGGATGAATTGGGTAATGAGTGACAGACAGATGCGAACTGGGTAATGGGTAATGGGTGACAGTCGAATTGCGTAACGGGCTACAGAATGCCTGCAAAGGGATAATACGCGAACTGGGTAACGGGAGATGGACAAATTGGGTAATGGGTGACAGTCGAATTGGGTAACGGGCTACAGAATGACTGCAAAGGGATAATATGCGAACTGGGTAACGGGATATGGACGAATTGGGTAACGGGTGACAGACAGATGCGACCTGGGTAATGGGTAATGGGTAACAGTCGAATTAGGTAACGGGCTATAGAACGCCTGCAAAGAGATAATACGCGAACTCGGTAACGGGAGGTGGACGAATTGGGTAATGGGTGACAGTCGAATTGGGTAACGGGCTACAGAATGACTGCAAAGGGATAATATGCGAACTGGGTAACGGGATATGGACGAATTGGGTAACGGGTGACAGACAGATGCGACCTGGGTAATGGGTAATGGGTAACAGTCGAATTAGGTAACGGGCTATAGAACGCCTGCAAAGGGATAATATGCGAACTGGGTAACGGGATATGGACGAATTGGGTAATGGGTGACAGTCGAATTGGGTAACGGGTTATAGGACGCCTGCAAAGAGATAATACGCGAACTGGGTAACGGAAGATGGACGTATTGGGTAATGGGTGACAAACAGAGCCGAACTGGGTAATGGGTAACAGTCGAATTGGGTAACGGGCTATAGAACGCCTGCAAAGAGATAATACGCAAACTGAGTAACGGGAGATAGACGAATTGGGTGATGGGTGACAGACAGATGCGAACTGGGGTATGAAAAATGGGTGACAGTCGAATTGGGTAACGGCTTAAAGAACGTCTGCAAAGAGCTAGTACGCGAACTGGGTAACGGGAGATGGACGAATTGGGTAATGGGTGACAGACAGAGGCGAACTGGGTAATATGTAACAGTCGAATTGGGTAACGGGTTATAGGACGCCTGCAAAGAGATAATACGCGAACTGGGTAACGGGAGATGGACGAATTCGGCAACGGATGACAGACAGAGGCGAACCGGGTAATGGGTAATGGGTAAAGCCGAATTAGGTACCGGAATATAGAACGCCTGCAAAGAGATAATACGCCAACTGGGTAACGGGAGATGGACGAATTGGGTAATGGGTGACAGTCGAATTTGGTAACGGGCTACAGAATGCCTGCAAATGGATAATATGCGAATTGGGTAACGGGATGTGGACGAATTGGGTAATGATTGCCCGTTACCCAATTCGCCTGTCACCCATTATCCATTACCCAGTTCGCCTCTGTCTGTCATCCGTCCCCCAATTCGCCCATCTCCCGTTACTCAGTTCGCGTATTATCTCTTTGCCGGCGTTCTATAGCCCGTTACCCAGTTCGCGTATTAGCTCTTTGCAGGCGTTCTGTAGCCCGTTACCCAATTCGACTGTCGCCCATTTCCCATTACCCAGTTCGCAGCTGTCTGTCACCCATTACCCAATTCGTCCATCTCCCGTTACCCAGTTCGCGTATTATATCTTTGCAGGCGTCCTATAGCCAATACCCAATTCGACTGTTACCCATTACCCAGTTCGCCTCTGTCTGTCACCCATTACCCAATTCGTCCATCTCCCGTTACCCAGTTCGCGTATTATCTCTTTGCAGGCGTCCTATAACCCGTTACCCAATTCGACTGTTACACATTACCCAGTTCGCCTCTGTCTGTCACCCATTACCCAATTCGTCCATCTCCCGTTACCCAGTTCGCGTACTAGCTCTTTGCAGGCGTTCTGTAACCCGTTACCCAATTCGACTGTCACCCATTTCCCATTCCCCAGTTCGCATCTGTCTGTCACCCATTACCCAATTCGTCCATCTCCCGTTACTCAGTTTGCGTATTATCTCTTTGCAGGCGTTCTATAGCCCGTTACCCAATTCGACTGTTACCCATTACCCAGTTCGGCTCTGTCTGTCACCCATTACGTCCATCTTCCGTTACCCAGTTCGCGTATTATCTCTTTGCAGGCGTCCTATAATCCGTTACCCAATTCGACTGTTACCCATTACCCAGTTCGCCTCTGTCTGTCACCCATTACCCAATTCGTCCATCTCCCGTTACCCATTTCGCGTATTATCTTTTTGCAGGCATTCTAATGCCCGTTACCCAATTCGACTGTTACCCATTACCCATTACCCGGTTCGCCTCTGTCTGTCACCAATTACCAAATTCGTCTATATCCCGTTACCCTGTTCCCATATTATCCCTTTGCAGGCATTCTGTAGCCCGTTACCCAATTCGACTGTCACCCATTACCCATTACTCGGTTCGCTCCTGTCTATCACTCGTCCCCAACTCGTTCATCTCCCGTTACTCAGTTCGCGTATTATCTCTTTGCAGGCGTTCTATAGCCCGTTACCCAATTCGACTGTTACCCATTACCCATTACTCAGCTCGCCTATGTCTGTCACCCGTCTTCCAATTCGTCCATCTCCCGTTACTCAGTTCGCGTATTATCTCTTTGCAGGCGTTCTATAGCCCGTTACCCAATTCGATTGTTTCTCATTACCCATTACCCAGTTCGCCTCTGTCTGTCACCCATTACCCAATTCGTCCATATCCCGTTACCCAGTTCGCATATTATCCCTTTGCAGGCATTCTGTAGCCCGTTACCCAATTCGACTGTCACCCATTACCCATTATCCATTTCGCATCTGTCTGTCACTCATTATCCAATTCATCCATATCCCGTTACCCAGTTCGCATATTATCCCTTTGCAGGCATTCTGTAGCCCGTTACCCAATTCGACTGTCACCCATTACCCAATTCGTCCATCTACCGTTACCCAGTGCGCGTATTATCTCTTTGCAGGCGTTCTATAGCCCATTACCTAATTCGACTGTTACTCATTACCCATTACCCAGGTCGCATCTGCCTGTCACCCATTACCCAATTCGTCCATCTCCCAGTTCGCGTATTATCTCTTTGCAGGCGTTCTATAGCCCGTTACCCAATTCGACTGTTACCCATTACCCATTACCCAGTTCGCCTCTGTCTGTCACCCATTACCAAATTCGTCCATATCCCGTTACCCAGTTCGCATATTATCCCTTTGCAGGCATTCCGTAGCCCGTTACCCAATTCGACTGTCACCTACTACCCATTACCCAGTTCGCCTCTGTCAGTCACCCGTCCCCCAATTCGTCCATCTCCCGTTACTCAGTTCGCGTATTATCTCTTTGCAGGCGTTCTATAACGCGTTCCCCCAATTCGACTGTTATCCATTACCCATTACCCAGTTCGCATCTGTCTGTCACCCATTACCCAATTCGTCCATCTCCCGTTACCCAGTTTGCGTATTATCTCTTTGCAGGCGTTCTATAACCCGTTACCCAAATCGACTGTTACCCATTACGCCTCTATCTGTCACCCATTACCAAATTCGTCCATATCCCGTTTAATAATACCCAGTTCGCATATTATCCCTTTGCAGGCATTCCATAGCCCGTTACCCAATTCGACTGTCACTCATTACCCATTACCCAGTTCGCCTCTGACAGTCACCCGTCCCCCAATTCGTCCATCTCCCGTTACTCAGTTCGCGTATTATCTCTTTGCAGGCGTTCTATAACCCGTTACCCAATTCGACTGTTACCCATTACCCATTACCCAGTTCGCCTCTATCTGTGTTGTCTATGGCCGTCTAGCCATCTGTTTTTGGTGGTTTTGCCATACACCCCTATTTTCAAATGAACTAATCTTCTACTTTGACCTAGTTTTGAATTGGGAACTGGGAACTGGGTACTGGGTGTCAGCTTCACACACACTTTGTGTTGCCTGTTTTCGCAATTTTTTTTTGAATATTCGTCATCAAGCAAAATGATGTCCGGAGGTATAAATAATTTAAATATATATCAATCCAAATATATTCAATCCAAAGGTTCATTAAGCCTCGATCATGTCACTGGCACAGATATTTTTCCTACTTGTTGGGAAGCCTTTTGTCTCCTTGTGATTCATGTATATTGAAAATT
This sequence comes from Hanleya hanleyi, assembly GCA_036873755.1. Taxonomy (NCBI): domain Eukaryota; kingdom Metazoa; phylum Mollusca; class Polyplacophora; order Lepidopleurida; family Hanleyidae; genus Hanleya; species Hanleya hanleyi. The sequence goes on along the minus strand of JAVTVY010046270.1, from coordinate 16,028 downwards.
CTACCGCCGTCAGCGAACGTTCAACTTCTGAGCTGCCTATGATGGCCGAGAAGGGCCATCGCGTGTTTGGCATTAGAACATGAAATCCAAAAGGCGAAGATGCGAAGTTACGATGCGATGCGCGAAGGTACCATGCGAAGATGCGAAGATACGATGCGAAGCGCGAAATTACGATGCGAAGATGCGATGATGGAAAAAGGCGAAGATGCGAAGATGAGAAGTTACGATGCGATGCGCGAAGTTACGATGCGAAGATGCGATGATGGAAAAAGGCGAAGATGCGAAGATGCGAAGTTACGATGCGATGCCCGAAGGTACGATGCGAAGATGCGAAGTTACGATGCGAAGATGCGAAGATACGATGCGAAGATGAGAAGATGCGAAGCGCGAAGACGCGAAGTTACGATGCGAAGATGCGAAGCGCGAAGATGCGAAGTTACGATGCGAAGATGCGAAGATGCGAAGCGCGAAGATGCGAAGTTACGATGCGAAGATGCGAAGATACGATGCGAAGATTCGAAGCGCGAAGATGCGAAGTTACGATGCGAAGATGCGAAGCGCGAAGATGCGAAGTTACGATGCGAAGATGCGAAGATGCGAAGCGCGAAGATGCGAAGTTACGATGCGAAGATGCGAAGCGCGAAGATGCGAAGATACGATGCGAAGATGCGAAGATAAGATGCGAAGCGCGAAGATGCGAAGTTGCGATGCGAAGATGCGAAGCGCGAAGATGCGAAGATGCGAAGTTACCTGTACAATAGGAACATATAGGTTTATTCTAAATATGAAATACAGTCTATCTTATCTTCTTTTTTGGAAAGAAAACCCGAAACATGATAGTACTCTAGATTCTCTCGAACCATTCTTGACATGCTATGTTCATCTGAACAGTTTCGTCAGAGGAATGGTAAAACTATATTGAATTAGATCTAGATGTGGACAGGACATTACTGTTAACTGTGTATATCAATGTGGTATGGTAAAAAAGGTGTCCACTGTTTTGAAGACGAGCCATTGCGATGCAGGAATTTACACAATGTGAGCATTCAGAGCATTTTGACATTCAATCTAACGTTGTTCCCCAAATATATTAAAATAAGGCTTTTCGTCGACCAAAGCAATAATCTCCAATTAATTTCTAGCGAACGAGAAATTTGTCGCTTCAGTCGGATTAACGATCCAGGTTTTCTTTATTATGGAAATGAATGAGTTGTGCAAATATTTAAATACAGTCACGTCGCCAGTTGCGATCTACATGTAGTGTCAGCTCCGACCAACTTCCCGAAACATCCCTTCTAGTCACAACCAAGATAACGCGAAATCTTAAAACATTTGGTGCAGTCGAACCAGTTGATCTTCCTTCCAATCATGGTTAGGTCTATTTATATTATGCATTCATTGGTTTTGTTAGGAGAAATCTTTGCAGAGCCACCCCATACATACGAATACATCGATGTGCGTACAAACACCACGGCCTGTAGTCATGAAAAAAAAACACACAAAAAAAACGTCGTCTGCTAGCGCTTCCGATCAAATTATGAATGATTATGATGGTCAGTTGCATAAAATGAAATTTATAGTTCATCAAAATGTAGTCATATTTTTGTTACAAGAGAAAATCCTCCGTATAAATAGGAGCACATTTCGATGAACTATAAATTTCATTTTTATGAAAAATATGTAGGCCTCAAACCAAAATCATATTGTCGAAAGAGTTATTAAGAAGTTTGATCATTTGAAAGTACCAAGTTTGATTAAAGTGTCATATTTTTGTGACAAGAGAAAATGTTCTCTATAAATGCCTCAAAAACACCAAATAAGGCCAGGCAGAACATTTTGATGAACCATAAATTCATTCAAATCGCTTGTCCGTCGTCCGTCCGTCGTCAGTCCGTCCGTCGTCAGTCCGTCCGTAAACAATTCTTGTTATTGCGATTTCTCAGGAACAACTTCATGGATCTTTCTCAAATTTGGAACACAGGTTCCCCTTGGGGTCTGGTTGTGTAAGATGCCTTTTCTGGTCCGATTCAAAAATCCAATATGGCTACAAGGCGGCCATCTTGGATTTCCCCATGAAACCTTGTTATCGCGATTTCTCAGAAACTACTGTATGGATCTTTCTCAAATTTGGTACACAGGTTTTCCTTGGGGTCTAGTTGTGCAAGATACCTTTTTTGGTCCGATTCGGAAATCCAGTATGGCCGCCAGGCAGCCATCTTGGATTTCCCCATGAAACTTTGTTATCGCGATTTCTCAGGAACTACTGCATGGATCTTTCTCAAATTTGGTACACAAGTTCCCCTTGGAGTCTAGTTGTGCAAGATACCTTTTCTGGTCCGATTCGAAAATCCAATATGGCCACCAGGCGGCCATTTTGAATTTCCCAAGGAAATATTGTTATCGTGAATTCTCAGTAACTACTGCATGGATCTTTGTAAAATTTCGTACACAGGTTCGCCTTGTGGTCTAGTTGTGCAAGATACTTTTTCTGGTCCGATTCGAAAATCCACCAGGTAGCCATCTTGGATTTCCCCATGAAACTTTGTTATCGTGATTTCTTAGGAAGTACTGCATGGATCTTTCTCAAATTTGGCACACAGGCTCCTCTGTCGTCCAGTTTTGCAAGACACTTTTTTGGTCCGATTCGAAAATCAAGTGACGATTCAAATTAATACGGTTTCCCGAGTTGAGCCGTTGCAGCACAAGAGTCGGCCGATCAAACATTGGGGCGTATTCTATGTATTAACTATAGAGAATATCCATACTTTCACCTTCTATATCGAGGAGTTCAAATGATTCCGAATTAAAATGTATTTCTTCAAATTTTAAATCAGTTTACTTTAGTCCATGCCGTTGCAAGTGAACTGCCCCACCGTTTCGTCTGCCGACGGATTGTCTACACGAATTGACTTCACTCTTGTGACTCAACGTCACAACTCGACAACTGTAGACTACTACGTGTTTCGATGCATAGTAGATAATCAGGATTCAGACACTTTCAAAGTTTCAACATTACTGCATGGACCGGATCACTTCAGTATTAAGTTTTGTACCGTCTTACTATTTTCGAGCATGGTATCTTAAAAGAGATATCTCAAACTAGCCTAGTAAACAGCATTCGTTCCTAATTATAAAATGTTAAGTATGTTTCATAGCTCATGACAAAGTGTCTAAGAGATTTGTCTTCGCTTCTAGTAACCAATGATGACGTGCAAAAAAAAAAAAAAAAAAAAAAAATACTACAAAACGAAGACGAAGGATCCTCCGGACATTCACTTTCAGACTAACTTTGCTCATTTCACTTATACTATACCAACCGACACCAAGTACAGTTTCCAGAAATCTTGAAACTCCCGAAACTTATAAAGATAATATCATGGTGTTTTCCAGTGTCCCTATTTCGATCATTTTTCGCTCATATTCGTAATTCTGTAAACAAAATTACAAACCAATCGTTTGTTCTTAGTAACAATGGACAAAAAGATCCTCTTGTCATTAACTTACAATTATCGCACAATGGTGGGCGCCAAGATTCTTCAGGATCTCTCGTTATAATCAGCTGACCATCACACTTTTTTTCCAGGCTGATACTTCTGTATATATTCTTCAAGAAAAATATGAACTTGCAGGTTATTGATTGAAAACAGAAATCAGCTATTCATTTTACTGCCGTCACATGCAGACAAAGGAGTTTTTCCCATGTAAACATCAAATATCCTTTATTCATTCGAGTTTCACAATAGAGACTACCGACCCGATTGTCGACATCAACTGACGGAGACAGTTCCGAAACAATATCCTCCGTGGATGACCAAATTGCGTCATGCCAGGTCATGAATAAGGTCTTGCAAACAAAGCGTTCACAACGAAACTTCGTAACTCGATGGTGTGCTGATTCGCATAGCTTTTCTTTAATCTGCTATTTAGAGGTCAAATTAATGACGGTACAAAAGATTCAACGTTGTTTTTGTTTTCTGGCGAGTATAAGCCATCATTGATATTTCAGTGTCCAATCTGTCTTGCCAATATAATCAGCTCGACCATATCGCTGTAATCCCCGGCCCCTACCCCAAACCGCATTTCGAACGCCAACTGTTCAGTTAGGAAATGGGCACATGTAAAACAAAATATCCAGCTGGGACCCTTTATTTTTGGAAAAAGCTATCATGGTGACGGTTACATTTGAGTATAGCTAGGTCACAGATCAGCGTCAGAAGGAGGCTGGATCGAAACTGGCGAAGGTGTGTCGAAACTGATACTGGTCATTAAGAGATGTAATTATACTCTCCACGTTTAAGTACATCGTCAGCTAAATTACTTTGTTAACCCTATCGGGGTTTTTAGGACCTGTCCAGACCTGGGGGCCGAAATGACCCCCCTCCCCTAATTATTTTTCTTACTCCTTAAGCTATGGGGCTGAAACTTTCCACACTATACCCTTTGGTCAAGCTCTACCAGAAAATGTGGAAAAAATCCAATATGGCCACCTTGATGACGTCATATTGACGTCATATTCAGAAACGGCATTTTTTGTCGATTTTTCGATTTTTTTATTTATGCAATTTCTCCGCAAACTGTGTATGATAAATTAGTAAATATTTAATTTGATGTGAAATAAAATAGCATTTGCTCACTTTTCATCGCGGAAAATCAAAACAGATTAAAAAAAAAAATGACGAAAACATCACTTTTCTGGTACCCCATGTGACTGCCATCTTGAATTTAGGGATGATCCTCTCCTCGGAGGGTTATGCAAATAGGCTCAAAGTTACTCCAATATGATAAAATATAAATTACAAGCGTCTAGTCCGTCATTCATAATCCAGCCGTCGTCCATTAGAGAATATCCGCGTCCATAATCCAAAGACCTATTCCAGCAGTGTCAGCTCTCATTTTTTGTCGTTCCGGAGATAGCGCAGAAAGTTTGGTAGTCGGGACCTTTTGTCAAAGATGACCGGAACCGGAAGTAACAGCCGGAGTTGTCTTCTCATTAGTGCGGGTTTCTGCCTCCAGGGGGTGCTACGAAAATGGGCCTCAATTTACGATTACTATAGTACTGCGGACACTGTCTGTCCCTCTCAGCATAGCAAGCGCTCGATGGAGGACGACAGACCCGTCGAAGAAGTGGATCCGACATTTTGGACCGCCTTGTCTATGGGGATATTGAAATACATGCGGACGATATCGAGGCTGAAGGGGAGGATTCACAAACTTTACAGTGGGCATACACCAATATGCAACCCCAGATCGGATAACGTCAATGCGTTAATCCAGGATTTTGTTTTTTGGAAATGCATACAGCTCCGGCATCAAGTTCGAATTATCGTAGAATTCGAAACATTTTTTTAACTCAATGTTACGGCTTTAATATTATTAACGTTTAGATCTCGTTTAGTGAACCCCTATCTCTCTCGCACCCTCATGGTTTTCCGTATCATGCTCCACACTTGGAGCGCATGCATATGGGCACTCCATACTATGCGTGCGCATCGGCCCACGCAGTGCGATCTTCTAGGTCCATTTTCGACACCGGAATTCACATGACAACCAGTAGAGATCCAAGCGCATGCGTCACCCAGGCATATGCGACAAGCGTCCCACCGAAAGGCACCCCACAAATATGGGTGATTTTAGCCTTTTCTTACTACTCTAATATATCAGCTGCAGTATGGACGAGGTTCCAGTTCCGATTCATCTGTTTCAAAAGGGAACGGTTTGATTGGCAAAATCATTATCAGGATCGTAGTGCATTTGTCTATATAATTTCGTAACAAAGTAATTTAGCTGACGATGTACCTAAACGTGGAGAATATGGTTACATTTCTTAATGAACTGTCGCCATTTCCGATCCTGTCTCCTTTTAACGTTGATCTTTGGCTAAGGTAAATACAAATGTAATCGTCAACATGCTAACTTTTTTGCCAAAAATAGGGTCCCAGCTGGATATTTCGTTTTACATTGTACATATCACCATCTCCTAAGTGAACAGTTGGCGTTCAAAATGCGGGTTGGGGTAGGGGGCGGGGATGACAGCGATATGGTCGAACTGATCATATTGGCATAACAGATTGAACACTGAAATATCAATGATGGCTTATACTCACCCGAAAACAAAAACAACCTTGAATCGTTTGCACCATCATTAATTTCACCTCCAAATAGCAGATTAAAGAAAAGCTATGCGAATCAGCACTCAATCGAGTTACGAAGTTTCGTTGTGAACGCTTTGTTTGCAAGATTATTCATGACATGGTATGCCCCAATTTGGCCTCCCTTGGAGGTTGATGTCGACAGTGGGGTGGGTAGTCTTTGGTGTGAAACTCGAATGAATAAAGGATATGTGATGTTTACATGGGAAAAACTCCTTTGTCTGCATGTGACGGCACTAATTAAAAGCTGATTGCTGTTTTCAATCAATAACCTGCAAGTTCATATTTTTCTTGAAGAATATATACAGAAGTATCAGCCTGGAAAAAACGTGTGATGATCAGCTGACTGTAAAAATGAATTTATGGTTCATCAAAATGTTCTCCCTGGCCTTATTTGGTGTTTTTGAGGCATTTATAGAGAACATTTTCTCTTGTCACAAAAATATGACACGTTAATCAAACTTTGTACTTTCAAATGATCAAACTTCTTAATATCTTGTGCGACAATATGATTTTGGTTTGAGGCCTACATATTTTTCATAAAAATGAAATTTATAGTTCATCAAAATGTGCTCTTATTTATACGGAGGATTTTCTCTTGTAACAAAAATATGACCACATTTTGGTGAACTATAAATTTCATTTTCATTCAACTGACTATCATAATCTTTTCCAGGTTGATCAACACTTTGATCGGAAGCGCTGGCAGACGACACCATTTTTGTGGGTTTTTTTTACTCCCAGGCCTACAGGTCGTGGTGTTTGTACGCAGATCGGTGTATTCGTGTGTATGGGGTGGCTCTGCACAGATTTCTCCTAACAAAACCAATGAATGCATAATATAAATAGACCTAACCATGATTTGAAGGCAGATCAACTTGTTCGACTGCACCAAATGTTTTAAGATTTCGCGTTATCTTGGTTGTGACTAGAAGGGATGTTTCGGGAAGTTGGTCGGAGCTGACACTAGATCGGAACTGGCGACGTGACTGTATTTAAATATTTGCACAACTCATTCATTTCCATAATAAAGAAAACCTGGATCGTTAATCCGACTGAAGCGACAAATTTCTCGTTCGCTAGAAATTAATTGGAGATTATTGCTTTGGTCGACGAAAAGCCTTATTTTAATATATTTGGGGAACAACGTTAGATTGAATGTCAAAATGCTCTGAATGCTCACATTGTGTAAATTCCTGCATCGCAATGGCTCGTCTTCAAAACAGTGGACACGTTTTTTACCATACCACATTGATATACACAGTTAACAGTAATGTCCTGTCCACATCTAGATCTAATTCAATATAGTTTTACCATTCCTCCGACGAAACTGTTCAGATGAACATAGCATGTCAAGAATGGTTCGAGAGAATCTAGAGTACTATCATGTTTCGGGTTTTCTTTCCAAAAAAGAAGATAATATAGACTGTATTTCATATTTAGAATAAACCTATATGTTCCTATTGTACAGGTAACTTCGCATCTTCGCATCTTCGCGCTTCGCATCTTCGCATCGCAACTTCGCATCTTCGCGCTTCGCTTCTTCGCATCTTCGCATCGTATCTTCGCATCTTCGCGCTTCGCATCTTCGCATCGTATCTTCGCATCTTCGCGCTTCGCATCTTCGCATCGTATCTTCGCATCTTCGCGCTTCGCATCTTCGCATCGTAACTTCGCATCTTCGCGCTTCGCATCTTCGCATCGTCTCAATCTTTCGCATCTTCGCGCTTCGCTTCGCATCTTCGCATCTTCGCATCGTAACTTCGCATCTTCGCGCTTCGCATCTTCGCATCGTAACTTCGCATCTTCGCGCTTCGCATCTTCGCATCGTATCTTCGCATCTTCGCATCGTAACTTCGCATCTTCGCGCTTCGCATCTTCGCATCTTCGCATCGTAACTTCGCATCTTCGCGCTTCGCATCTTCGCATCGTAACTTCGCGTCTTCGCGCTTCGCATCTTCGCATCTTCGCATCGTATCTTCGCATCTTCGCATCGTAACTTCGCATCTTCGCATCGTACCTTCGCGCATCGCATCGTAACTTCGCATCTTCGCCTTTTTCCATCATCGCATCTTCGCATCGTAACTTCGCGCATCGCATCGTAACTTCGCATCTTCGCCTTTTTCCATCATCGCATCTTCGCATCGTAACTTCGCGCTTCGCATCGTATCTTCGCATCTTCGCATCGTACCTTCGCGCATCGCATCGTAACTTCGCATCTTCGCCTTTTGGATTTCATGTTCTAATGCCAAACACGCGATGGCCCTTCTCGGCCATCATAGCTGCCGGTACGTGGGGTGAAAACTTACCTCGGTCCACGGCAGGCTCCTGTATGGTAGACCCTCCATGCCCCCAGTTCCCAAAATATTGGAGATCGATAGTAAGTTTCTCACCCTACTCTTGCAACAGTATATATTCTTGCCCCTTATACTCGAAGCAGTGTTTTAGTCCAAATCATGACTGTCAAAAGAAAACTTCCCGCCCCTCCTCTCCCAGTGTTTGAATAAATTTCCCGCAGCTACTGTCGCAAAGTTTTGAGTACGAAGGAAAACATTGGTCCTGGTCGACAATGACGGTCGACAATAAATTTCTTGCCCTCACTCTCGCAGTGTTTTAGTCGGAAGGAAAACCTTGGTCCTGGTTGACAATGACGGTCGACGATAAATTTCTCGCCACTTCTCTCGCAGTGTTCGAATAAATTTCCTGCCACTACTCTCGCAGTGTTTGAGTCCGAATAATAACATTGGTCCTGGATGACAATGACGGTCGACAATAAATTTCCCACTCTTACTCTCGCAGTTTTTGTGTTCGAGGAAAAAACCTTGGTCCTGGTCGACAGTGACAGTGGACAATACATTTCTTGCCCTATTCTCGCAGTGTTCGAGTCCGAGCAGAAAGCAGTGGTCATGGATGACAATGACGGTAGACAATAAATTTCTTTTCCCAACTCACGCAGTGTTTCAGTGCGAGTAGAAAACCTTGGTCCTGGTCGACAATGACAGTCGACGATAAATTTCTTGCCCACACTCTCAGTGTTTTAGTCCGAAGGAAAACTTGTTCTTGCCCCTACTATTGCAGTACATAAGTCCGAAATAAAACATTGTTCCTGATTGACAATGATGTTGACAATAAATTTCCCGCCCTTACTCTCGCAGTGTTTGAATCCGAGAAGAAAACCTTGGTCCTGGTCGACAATGACGGTCGACAATAAATTTCCCGCCCTTAATTACTCTCGCAGTGTTTGAGTCCGAGTAGAAAACCTTGGTTCTGATTGACAATGACAGTCGACAATAAATTTCTTGCCTTCATTCTCGCCGTGTTAATAAATTTCCCGCCACTTCTCTCGCAGTGTTCGAATAAATTTTCCGCCATTGCAGTGTTTGAGTCCGAGGAGAAAATCTTGGTCCTGGTCGACAATGACGGTCGACAATAAATTTCTTGCCCCTTCTCTCGCAGTGAATGAGTCTGAGCAGAAAACATCGGTCGTAGATGACAATGACGGTCGACAATAAATTTTCCGCCCTTACTCTCGCAGTGTTGAAGTCCGAGCAGAAAACCTTGGTTCTGATTGACAATGACAGTCGACAATAAATTTCTTGCCCTACTCTCGCAGTGTTTGAGTCCGAGCAGAAAACCTTGGTCCTGGTCGACAATGACGATCGACAATAAATTTCTTGCCCTCATTCTCGCAGTTTTAATAAATTTCCCGCCACTTCTCTCGCAGTGTTCGAATAAATTTTCCGCCATTGCAGTGTTTGAGTCCGAGGAGAAAACCTTGGTCCTGGTCGACAATGACGGTCGACAATAAATTTCTTGCCCCTTATCTCGCAGTGAATGAGTCTGAGCAGAAAACATTGGTCGTAGATGACAATGATGGTCGACAATAAATTTCCCGCTCTTACTCTCGCAGTGTTGAAGTCCGAGCAGAAAACCTTGGTCCTTCCCGCCACTTATCTTGCTGTGTTTGAATAAATTTCCCGCCACTATAGTCTCGCAGTGTTGAGTCCGAAGAAAAACCTTGGTCCTGGTCGACAATGACGGTCGACAATAAATTTCTTGCCCTCATTCTCGCAGTGTTAATCAATTTCCCGCCACTTCTCTCGCAGTGTTCGAATAAATTTTCCATCATTGCTCTTGCATTGTTCGAGTCCGAAGAAAAACCTTGTTCCTGATTGACAATGACGGTCGACAATAAATTTCCCGCTACTTCTCTCGCAGTGTTTGAATAAATTTTCCGCCCTTATTCTCGCAGTGTTTAAGTCCGAGAAGAAAACCTTGGTCGACAATGACGGTCGACAATACATTTCTTGACCCTACTCTCACAGAGTTTTAATAAATTTCCCGCCACTTCTCTCGCAGTGTTCGAATAAATTTTCCATCATTGCTCTCGCATTGTTTGAGTCCGAAGAAAAACCTTGATCCTGGTTGACAATGACGGTCGACAATAAATTTCTTGACTCTACTCTCACGGAGTTTGAATAAATTTCCCGCCACTATTCTCACAGTGTTCGAGTCCGAAGGAAAACATTGATCCTGGTCGACAATGACGGTCGACAATAAATTTCTTGCCCCTTCTCTCGCACTGTTCGAGTCCGAGCAGAAAACATTGGTCGTGGATGACAATGACGGTCGACAATAAATTTCTTGCTCTACTCTCGCAGTGTTCGAGTCCGAGCAGAAAACATTGGGCCTGGTTGACAATGACGGTCGACAATAAATTTTCTGCCACTTATGTAGCAGTGTTTGAATAAATTTCCCGCCACTACTCTCCAAGTCGCAGTGTTTGAGTGCGAGCAGAAAACCTTGTTCTGATTGACAATGACGGTCGACGATAAATTTCTTGTCCCAACTCTCGCAGTGTTTTAGTCCGAAGGAAAACTTGTTCTTGCCCCTACTCGTGCAGTACATAAGTCCGAAATAAAACATTGGTCCTTATTGACAATGACGGTCGACAATAAATTTTCCGCCCTTACTCTCGCAGTGTTTGAGTCCGAGAAGAAAACCTTGGTCCTGGTCGACAATGATGGTCGACAATAAATTTCTTGCCCTCATTCTCACAGTGTTCGAATAAATTTTCCGCCATTGCAGTGTTTGAGTCCGAGGAGAAAACCTTGGTTCCCAATGACGGTCGACAATAAATTTCTTGCCCCTTCTCTCGCAGTGAATGAGTCCGAGCAGAAAACTTTGGTCGTAGATGACAATGACGGTCGACAATAAATTTCCCTCCCTTACTCTCGCAGTGTTGAAGTCCGAGCAGAAAACCTTGGTTCTGATTGACAATGACGGCCGACAACAAATTTCCCTCCCTTATTCTCGCAGTGTTGAAGTCCGTGCAGAAAACATTCGTCCTGGTTGACAATGACGGTCGACAATAAATTTCCCGCCACTTCTCTTGCTGTGTTTGAATAAGCTTCCCGCCACTACTCTCGCAGTGTTGAGTCCGAAGAAAAACCTTGGTCCTGGTCGACAATGACGGTCGACAATAAATTTCTTGCCCTCATTCTCGCAGTGTTAATAAATTTCCCACCACTTCTCTCGCAGTGTTCGAATAAATTTTCCGTCATTGCTCTCGCATTGTTTGAGTCCGAAGAAAAACCTTGTTCCTGGTTGACAATGACGGTCGACAATAAATTTCCCGCCACTTCTCTCGCAGTGTTTGAATAAATTTTCCGCCTTTACTCTCGCAGTGTTTGAGTCCGTGAAGAAAACCTTGGTCCTGGTCGGACAATGACAGTCGACAATAAATTTCTTGACCCTATACTCTCAGTGTTTGAATAAATTTCCCGCCACTATTCTCGCAGTGTTTCAGTCCAAAGCCGAAAACATTGATCCTGGTCGACAATGATGGTCGACAATATATTTCTTGTCCCTACTCTCACAGTGTTCGAGTCCGAGCAGAAAACCTTGGTCTTGGTCGACAGTGACAGTCGACAATAAATTTCCCGCCCTTACTCTCACAGTGTTTGATTCCAAGCAGAAAACCTTGGTCCTGGATGACAACGATGGTCGACAATAAATTTCCTGCCACTTTTCTCGCAGTTTTTAAAAAAATTTCCGCCACTCCTCTCGCAGTGTTTGAATAAATTTCAACACCCGTTCTTGGTGGAAATGAATACTGTTCTAGTGCTTGTAGAATTCTAATAATGTAGTGAACCTGTGATCAGCCAATCGATATTTGAATAGAATTTAACCTGATGATCTAATTTACTGCACCACTTTAGCATGCTTGCTGCCTTGTTGAGGAGTTTGAATTTACTGACCAATTGTCTCAGGGGTTCTTTGATGTACAAAGAAAACTCCTGGGGTAGGGAGGATGCGAGAAAATGTGTATCCAAATATTCATTTCAGCTCTAATATCAAATAGTTTTGAAATTAGTTTTTACAGCTCAGCCTATGCTGCTGGGGTCTTGTCATCGGCATGTTCTTCCGCCATATTTTTCGTCAAATTATTTATAATAGTCCTCCAATGCATCCAACATCCCACACTGAATTTATCATATTTTAACCACTGCTAAAGCATCTTCCGCATTCAACAAATGTTTCAGGCTTTTACATATGCATTTTCCATTCATTGTGTACATGTACCAATATACATGGACTAGAACTGTTCGGCTGAGGGGTTGTTGCACCTTTTAGGTGCTGCCTCATGTTTTATCTGCATTTCTAAGTTTAACTATTGTTCAGCACTTGTTTAACCAAGAAATACTATATAGAGGGACTGTCATTCTAATGATATAGATATTACTTGATACATGTACCTGTAGTTCTGGCTTCCTAAAAATTCATACATATTGTACTTTTGGATAATAACTCTATTTCAATGACAGTTTCAAAAAAAGTTTTAAAGCTATTGTATTTGCATTCCTAAGTTTTTTTAATGCTCAACATTTGTTTAACCAAGAAATATTATGGAGTTAGTGAGTGAACGCAATTACATGTAGCTGATACACAGAGAGCTAAAATTCATTATTCTTAATTCTCATTGCATCCATTAATATCAGACTAGGTTGATCAAATTGGTAAAACTAGGCAGTGGATATTGTTCCATGAAACCAGCTGAATGGCATGATCAGATTATTTTTCCTTGATCAGAATTAATTGAGAGTAGTGTGGTGTAGCGCATCTTCATTTTATCCAGCCAATTTCTACGTTCCCACTTCGAACTTCCCTTGATACATGTATATCAGGACTCCTTCAATGTTCAAATAACTTATAAATAGACACGAGACGTCACTGACCTCGAAAACATTTGAAATTCGAAATGGGTCGCACAAGAGCGTTATTGATTGGCTGACCTAATTAGTGGGCACCATATTAGGAGGAAGGACGCCGCTAATAGAGGATGATGTCACTCTACGTGACTTCACTCACAATGGATGTGTACGTTCTGATTGGTTCTTCTGTCGTTAACTGGTGAAATTTACACCTCGGATTTTGAACGCTGAAGGGGGTCAGATAAATCAAGGCAGGTTCGAAGTGGGAACGTAGAAATTGGCTGGATAAAGTGAAGATGGGTGTAGCGGAGAGGAGGATTTTTTTGTAATATTTTTTCTTACATATGTCCTTCACCCTTTCAGCCATTCGTAATCAGTGCTTTACAGATTTAGCCTGACTTAATTCACAAGGCTCATTCCCATATTGGATAAGTCAGTATGTGTAGTACTGTACATGGGACACATTCTACTGTCCTGTCATCTAATTGTAGCAGCAACAGTTTATAGTGATTGTCAGCAAGCTGTGGCAGAAACCACTGGTTCAGATTTCAACATGAGGCTAGGCTTCCCCCAAGCAATTGAGTAATATGCCGAGAATGTGCAACATATTATGGCTAATCATCCAGAATTGTCCTTTTCAGAAAATATCATCAATTCTGCAGATATATAAACAGCAACTTAATCATATCTAGATTAATACACAAAAAGGGTCATAATTTTTTGTAGGCTTTCAGAATACAAGTAGATAAATAAGTTCCCAAAAATTTGGTAGCTGTATTGAGCACAGTTCTTCAGATACATGTATAACTGGTTACAACTACACATCACAAAATCGGAGATATTTACATCCGAAATGGGCATAAATCCATAAAATATGGGCCAAGACTTTTTGTAGGCATCTAGACTACAACTGGATAAAAAAGTTTCCTCATAATCTGGTAGCCGTACCAAACACTGTTAATTATATATAACTGGTTACATTCAAGCTTATATATCACAAAATCAGAGATAACTGCACCCGAAAAGAGGCATAACTCTGTAAAATAAGAGCCATGACGAGTAAGTTTTTGTTGGCTTCTAGAATACAACAATATAAATAAGTTTTCAAAATATAGTACCTATATCGAACACAGTTCTACAGATATAGCTGGTTACATTCAAGGATATAGGACAGAGAAATTAATATATCTGTTAATATCTCTCTAAAATATGGGCAGAGGGGAGCCACTTTCAATAGGCAGAGTTCAAAATTTGGTGGTTGTGTCTCAAGCGGTTTTGCCTAGAATGCGGTAATGGATGGACGGACGTACATGGCGACGACAATACCCCAAGGTCAAAATGGCTGAGGGGTAAAAATCCGTCTAGTTATTTTATCTCCATAAAATGTTCACCTCTTCATGGCATCATTTTACATGCACATGTGCTATGTAATTGATCTACAGTATACATGTTTCAAAAATTGTTAATTCCTTTGAATTCTTTGTTTGTTTTCTTTAGGGGGAATATAGATGCTGTACATGCCCAAGTACATCCATCCACCGGTTACTCTGAGGATCAAATCCTGAGAAGGAATATGTATTCTCCAGGCTCTGAAACAATGATCTGTGTGGTAGTGTTTTTAGTTTAGACATACATGCATGCCTACGCTCACTGATTTGGCGGCACAATTTGGTTGACATGGTTGACGGGCTTGATCATTTCAAATTGACTGTGCTGTGTTCGTGTCATGCACATACACACCACTTCACCATGGACATCCCTCTCCTGTCGATTACAGTTTGCTTTGGAGGTCTGGATTGGTTTAGCCAGAAGTGTCAAGGCTGAAGATGGTATCTTCCGATATTTCCTCCCAGGATTTGATATTCAAAGTATCCATCAGTACTAATATGCAATATAAAACAAGCATTCTGAGAAACCCAATATCTCGCCTTGCGGGGTCTCCGGCTGAAGCTGCAGCATTATTGAAAACATATGTAGAGCGAATTTTCCATGATACATGCAATTTGTTGCGTAACAGAAACCTTATCAATGGAAATGTACAAAGTCTAAACTGCGATAATTTGGACAAAAATTCATATTTCATGTCATATTTCTTAAATAGCGCATACACATTCTCGAATCACATCAAACTTGTGTCAAACTCATCCAATGAAAGCTGACCGGTTCAGCAAACTTTCCAAGTACAGGTGTACATGTATGTACATTATCAGTGACAAATTACTAAGACGAAACCCTCAAAATTTGAACAAAAATTTAATGTTTCATATCATATATAGCACAGGTACATCCTCTAATCATAATGAAATAATATAACCTCTTACAACATTTTAGCATAAAAACAAATATGGGGTTCCATGATCTTCACCTTTCAAGCTAAAACTACATGTACATGTACACTAATGTCTCATCATTTATCTTGACCTGATGAAAGAGTAAATTGCTCAAACCGGGAAACGCACGTGATGTCACATGGCAGTATGACTAACGTCACAGGACCTACGAAGTAGGGTAGGCAGCAGGACTCCGGAACTGAACTCTAGGAAATCCCCCACCCCCAAGTTGAAATCCTGCCCATATTAAGATGAGCACTGCCCAAGTCGGATTCACCGGTGATTTTAATCAAAATCACCCGAACTTTTCATCAAAAGTAGGTTAGCTCAGAACT
>JAVTVY010046269.1:0-20647 GCA_036873755.1 Hanleya hanleyi | reverse complement strand
CTGGTATTGTGAATGTAAGGCCGGAGCACGGACAGTCGGGTGTTGTGCCCATGTTGCCAGCATTCTCTGGTACCTTGGATACGCCAGACACACGAATTACCAGGCAAAGGGAGACAAATACTCCGCCCTTTTCAAGGATGCTGCGGAGGAGGTTACAACAGATACAGACTTGGACACGGAGTAAGTCCGTGCATATATAATAGACAACTGTCTCTGTTTTTCGACATTTTTGAAGCGAATTACTCCGATCAGATACACATTTGAGTATTTCAATATTTTAACTGCTGTACGTAGCTATATTCACCCGCTACGAACACTTACGTATTTGTTTTGTACTATGTTTTGAACATAGTTGCATATTACAAGAATACTTTTGTTAATAGCAAATATATGTTAGACGTGAATACCACATATTTTGTGTTCAACAAATAATTGTATTTGATTGGCCTAAAAATATCGACGTCTGAGTGCGTACGAGTGCGCAGTATGTCACCATTGTTTGCCGTTCGCCTGTGACAGGCCGGCTGTGTCTTGGTGCGCAGTATGGATTACAAGCGTCTAGTACGTCATTCATAATCCAGCCGGCGTCCATTAGAGAATATCCGCGTCCATAATCCAAAGACCTATTCCATTTTCCATATAACAGTATTAGCACCTAATTCAAAAAGACAATCATAGTATACATAAACATAGGCTTGTTTCCTGCAAGAGAGACGGCTGTGGGCCGATGGCTTGGGAAAGGGGCCATGGCTCTTTCTCACTTAATTCGCCTTCGGAATGACTTAGTGACTGACATCCGCGACGTGAGTATGGGGAGATATCCATAGATACTGACTAGAAATGTTTCTTATTTGTAGAATTTGATTTTTTTTTAAAGAAATTAATAAAATCAGCAACCTTCAAAAAGGCTTGGCCGAACATGTCAGATGAGATGATATTTCCTAAGAATGAAATAGTTAATCATTTATATAGAAGGAACAAACCGTGTCTTGGTATTGACTTTCTGAGAAGGAAATATAAATTTTCATTTTGCTCATCAAAGTAAGTGATAAGGGAGACTGAAGAGCGTAGATTTTCGTGCTATGACGATTTGCAAAATCAACGGCTGAACCGAATGTTTTGAAACTTGGCATACAAGATACTTGTACCAAGACATTGCCAAAGCGATCATTGTGACTTCGTCTGTCAATTCAGTATAGACGGCATAGACTAGTCAAAATTTTGAATGGGGAAAGTGAATATATATATATATATATATATATATATATAGACTAAATGATCACAGTATAAACTGCCTTTGTGTATGGTAAATATAGTACTAGAAAAAAGTCATGACAAACTCGGACTGATTGATTTCGCTAACTAGTTTCACTGCTTTCAGCAGTTTATCAAAGCATCGTTTATTAAATTTAATATGATTGCGGTTCTATTTATGCATGTGTGTTGTACACAAATGGTTACGGTGGTCTTGGCGACATAATTCACATGCATAAGATTACAAATAAACAAAACGGAACTAATAAAAGGGTATTTAAGATATAACAACAATAATAATAAATATATATATCCATTGTCATGTGTGCGATCCATTGTCATGTGGACTAAGAAAGAAGTATGGTTAAAAAATCTACCATGTTCTGAACAGAACGAAGATATTTACCCGACCAAGGAGTCGAAAGTAAAGACAAAGCGATCAACAAAAAGACGCGACGTGAGTAGCTCAAAATTTAGTGAAATGTCGGACAAAAACTTTCAAACTGACAATGTGGATTCAAGAAACAAACAATCATATGTATCTATATATAGTATCAGTCCTATTACGCAATTCCTTTTCTTCCTTACGCTTTTCTTCTACAACTACCACTACCTCCGATGATGTCTTTCACTGCATTATTTGCCACTGCCGCAGGTTTTGACTACAATGTAGTCATTTCTCACTTGTTTTGTCCATATTTTATACTATGTCAAATATACCAATCACGATGTTTGCATGATTTATAATTCACAGTGCATTATTCACGTAGTTTCGTTTCCAGAATTGCTCATCTTAGAGAGATTCGATCGTCTGAGGCTCATGAAATGATCTGATAGGCCTATTATTCTTCTGGAAATCAATTATAGTGAAAATGTGCTAATGTGGCAGCCTAGTGTCCCACCAATAACAATGCTGAAACCTTTCGAATGATTGACTGACTAATTGTGGCACAGATTACACTTGTGTAACAATATGTACGTATCCCTAAAATGATTCAGGTTATTCGATAAATATTCAGAATCATACACCCTCGGAAATATTAAACATCTCAATTTCAGGGATTTTACTCGAAATCCTGGGATAATTTCCTGAAATTCAGGTATATCATCCATGAATTAAAGCTAAATTACCTGAATTTTAGGGGATTTCACGTACCTGAATAGGGTCGTGAACTTACTAATCAGGGTGATAAATTTGCCTGAATTTGAGGGAAAATCCTCTCATTTAGGGATCTTTTTTTTCTGAAATTCAGGAAATTATCCCTAGATTTCAGGTAAAATCCCTGAAATTGAGTTGTGATTGTGCAGCCTAATCTATTCAGAATTATTCCCTGAATATTTCTGAGAGTGTATAAACTGACAAGGGCATAATTCAAATCGAATAATTGTTCCAATTTATTTGTCGAAAGTGAAGATTAATAAAAAAAAATCAAGACCATATTGAATATAGCGACCGTTTTGGAATTTAAAATACCGAGTTAGCATCAGCGTAATGAGATACATATGAATTGCTACAGACAGATTAAAGCGAGTAAGGGTATGATGTGTTGAAAATTGAGAGGAGAAAATGACGCCGATCTTAAAAATTATGGTTATGTTGGATTTTCAAGAAATTTCTTGAAATATAACCTGATGAGAATATGTGTGCCAAGTTTCATGCTTGTATCGCCATTTGAATTATTACCCCTAAAATGACACATCAATTCCACTATAGCAAATTTGAGATTGTATATCTGTTAAATGTGTTGCCGTTGTTTCGCTTATCATTAATTTTTTTTTTTTTTAACGCGCCACTGGGCATTTATTATACATCAGTAGGTTTGATACAATTACCCTACAGTGCCCACGTGATCGCGGGGTTTGGGTTTTCATACATTTATCTCAATATTTACACAAAAATTAATGAACAATATTAATAACAATGATAATAATGACAATAATAATAATAAGAAAGAAAAAACACCTCGCGTACCTGTATACTGTTTCCCCGTTTCATCAGTTCACATATATCGACAGTAAAACACATACCTATTTACACATATAATAATTGTCTTTGTGCGGGAAAACAGTATAACAGTTAACGCCCGAATGACTTAGTATGACAGACAAAAATATGGCCCCCCATTCACCCATCCCCGTGCAGCACCCCCCCCACCCCCCTCCCCCTTTCCCTCTCACCCCCCACCCCTCCACCCCACCCGTAAAAGACTTATAGACATATCTGAAATCAACGAGGTACAATTACAAGCCACTATAATGATACATATTTCCTCGATAAATAAATCAACTTTTTCAATTTTTCTAACAAGTCCTGACTCCATTTACTGTTTTTTGTTTTGTTGTTTTTTTCAAATCTGTGAATGTCATAACATGCAGTTAATTTAAGGGTTGTAGAACGCCAGGGGACCCCACTTATTCTCAAAGGAGTTCTTTTTCTTATTTCCCTTGGCCAAGTAGCATTTCATATCCCTCGTTTTCAACAGGAATTTCGAGGCGCCATCAAAAGTGGGTTTAGTATTGCTATTGCTATACCTACATCAATATATTAAAAAAAAAAAAAAAATAATAATAATATGATTGATTAGAACCGTCTCTTTATTACCCAAGATCATTTGGGACCCCGAAGGTTTCTGCATTGAATTCCGAGATCCTTTCCTTTGCTTTGTTGATTTTTCTGTGGTTTCATTTCAATTTTTTTTCCTAAAAGATCATATACAAATTCCGTACATTTTTGGCTCATCATTCGCCTGTATAATTCAGGTTCCTTAAAGACATTATATTTAGTGAAATCTCCATTTTTTATATATTTTTTCTTCTCACTCGAGATGCTGTGTACACTTGTTCTGGTGATCTTTAAACATTAAAAACCTCTTCCCATCCTCACCCAAGACATCGCTGATACGGCTGACACCCTTTTCTGACCAGCTGGCCACGTCTCTTCATTCTGACTTTGAAATTAAGTCAAATAAAAAAGTGTCTACATTAATATTATTTTCAACTTTGTTTTTTGGGGTTTTTTTTCTAATAAGGCTTTTACCCAGTTCAGGTATTACGCCGTCAAATGTTTCATCTTCAATGTTTATTACTTGTTAAAACAGTGTCTTTCCTAACTTATTCTCAAGGGAAAACTTCTCCTAATTTCGACAACTCCAGTTGTTTTTAATCGGAGGCCATACACAAATGGAACGCGACCATGTATTTCGAATGGTACCCCGGTAGCTTTTAACTCTCCATAACCTATCTGGTTTCGACACGACGAGATTGCTGGTATAAACATCGTTCCAAGCTTTTACGAATCGTTTAATGACACTTACTGTCGGCTTGCACATTTGAGTTTGTCTTTGCAGATAATGACAAAATCCAAATTTGCGGTCAAAGAGTAATCCAAAACTAGTGAGTGTTATACTTGAACCCTATCTGGCCTGGGCGATTTGGGGTGTACCGCAGCCAGGGAGCGGAAAGTGCCCCTCTATATTTTTTCGCTATCACAAGGCTAGAGGGCTGAAACTTACCACGCTATATCTTTGAGTCAAGATCTACATGAATGTGTACAAAATTCCAAGATGGCCGCCATGATGACGTCATTTTCAAAAAGGAGCATTTTTGAACGATTTTTCGGTCAGAATTTTTTATTTTTGGTTTTTCCTCGAAAAAAACGCATGATAAATTAGTAAATAATAATCTGATATGAAATAAGATATGTTTTACCCACTTTTCCATGCAGAAAAGCAAAAACATTGAAGAAATCTGACGAAAACATCACTTTTCTGCTACCCCACATGGCCGCCATTTTGAATTTAACCATGATCATGTGCTCATGCGATCAAATATGACAATCTACAAAGTCACTGAGTTTTAGCTCTCAATTTTTTGTCGTTCCGGAGATAAGAGCAAAAAACCAACAGAGGTGGGGCGGAAAGTGCCTCCCCTAGGCTAGGTAGGGTTACGGTAACATCTAATTCGAGGCATTTTCATTGGATCAAAATGCACATTTGCGCTGATTAAAGTTCACCTCATCTTTCCTCTCTTGGGAGGCAAACGGTTTATGAGACAGATGGACCCAAATGATGAGTTTAAAATGTTAACAATTTGGAACGTGACAAATCACCACAGAAATACTTTTATTCCCTGTCATATTCAATTCATCGCATTACTGTAGGGAATTTTAAGACATAATTTGCAAATGATACCCGACCCAAGCCTAAACTGGTGGCAAAGGTTTGAGGAAGATAATTGTATATTTGAATTCAACGATATGTAATGTGTTGACAGGAAACGTGAAAACGCCTGTGTAATATTTGGTTCAATTGATCAAGAACCCTCGGCCTGTTGTCTTGTGAAATATGGTCAAGTGACTGGTTGATGAACTTTGTGTGTTAAAATTCAATTTCGCCGTTCGCAATTTTCAAATTGAACACCATCCTTCGCGCTGGGTAATATACCGAATCACTTGAAATGAGTCCCAGATGATGAGCTATTATCAGGAGAACTCGATGTTTAGAGCTGAACACTTTACCAAAAATTGTGCAAACGGGAGATTTAAGATGACCAACGGGGAGGCATTTTAATTTACTTTTTTTATCTAGTAGTAATTCAACCATTGATTATTGTTCTTTTAGATGCACGAAGTAATTAAACTATTGATCACTGTTCTTTTAGATACATGATGAAGTAGCTGTGTCAATGCTCAGTGGAAATGTATGATTGCACGGGAGAGCCTTAATCGCTAACTGACATTTGAATCAGGTCTATAGTTAAACTTTGGGCTACAGAATGAGAGTTCGACTCGATAATAAAAGTCTAAATAATCGTTCCATTCATAGAAAGGGAGGGAGTGCAATAATTTGAATCGCTGCTTTGTTGGTGATAAATGATTGAAAGCTGAAGACTAACTACGAATCGTCTTAACCAAATATCAGTGATTGTTTTGAGAGCAGTTGCATTGCAACCATTTCTGCTATTTCATTACTGTGTCCATTTGATCATAGCTCTGATGCCGCAACTGAAATCGAAACTAAGTAGTACGAGTTCTTTTTCGGTGAAAACCGTCTCAATTCCTTTCATTGGTTAATTCATATGAGCATGTTTTTGGTTGATTTCATTTTTTCGATTGATTTCATTGGTTAAAATAACTTCCTGCGTTGTATGTCTGACTGGTTGATTATCTTTGAACTGTTCTGTAAAATTCATATATACCCATAGAACCTGTTATAAACTACCATTCCTTACGATGACATGAATAAATATATGTCAAAATCTTGATCTACAAAATGCTTTTCGCCAATACTTCCGGAGTTCTGATTTGATGCCCAGTTAATCAGTGGATCCCAACGTTAATGCCAATATAAATGATAAAATACACAAAATGCATAAGTTGGGAAACATATACATATAGTTAATAAGTAAGTAATGGTCATTAAGTTACAAATGATGGCATGCATACAACTGAGATACAAGAACAAATCCCGATGGCATATGACAATCATACTAAATAGAATACAGATAAGACCTTAAATAGGAGTGATACGTCTGTTCAAATACACCTACCGCCTTCTGTCCGAAATAGAGCGAATGATTATAGTTATACATATCGGAGATTGACTAATTCCGCTGTCCTCTGTCTTGGATGGTGTGCCACCTTGCAAATATTTCAATATTAGGGCCCTCAGATGTGCATGTCATAGAAAGTTAAGTGTTGTTTGTCGGCATGTTCCCTTCCACTTGCTAAGCTGGCCAACCAATAGTTCACAGCTTGGAAGAAACAGTTGGAAGCTGGTTGTTGCGAGAAGAATCTGCCTTCCGAGAGTTCTTTCTTTCACAAAATACGTTACGAAAGGCCTGTCTGAAGTTGGTGGACACGGTGAAATACACAATCGGATTGGCAATGCTGTTTACATACATCATTAGACGGAATACCCAGACGAGGGAGTACACTAGTTCCCCGTCACTGGTTGCGAAAGAAAAGACGTGAGGGGTAAAGGTGTCTAACAGGAATAATGACCAGAATGGGATTTCACACACGAAAAAGATTGATACAACCGATATAAGCATGGTTACCACCTGAACTCTGCCACGGCGGACGGAAGTAGAAGCTGCCTCCACCGTGGTCTCGCCAGGCAACGTCTTTCTCAGTACATAGATCATGCGTCCGTACAGGAAAACGAGAAGTGGAATAGGCAAAAAAAATATTGTCCCGGGCATCACTGTGTCATAAATTCTTTTCCAACTTTCGGTATCGTCGAAGAAACAGTAGTAGAGCGTCGTGTTTCCTTCTTGAACTTCCCTATAGTCATTCATGTATATATATGGCATGGACACTCCTATGGCCGTGAACCAGATGATCACCAGAATGACGTTGGTTGTTCGTCCCGACCATAACTCACGGTTTCGCAGTGGGTGACAAATCGCAAAATATCGGTCAAAACTGAGGAAAATGAATATGAGTGCCGAGCAGACTAAGGCCCCCCTATCATAGACACCCAGTACGTAACCTGTAAGAGAGAGGATAGAGCAATTAGTTGACTTATTCACTATTTCATTACCACTGTATGCGCTTCTTTACGAGCCAGTCTGGATTTTTGGAATTGAGGGGAAAACACATGGCAAATATCAGAACCAATGGATGTCATGTTGTTTGTACTGATCTATCAAACCTAAATGTAATTTGAGGAGAGGTAACTGTTTTCAAATTTCATCTATCTAAAAATAGCGACTAAGTATTCATCAAGCCTCTGTGATAATTTTAAGGAAGAGAATTTCCACTTCTGGGCGATACATGGACAGGATGGATCCCCTCCAAATCAACAACTATTCTCTCCACTCGTGTCAAATTTATTTCGTGTGCAATCAGTTTCTATATGGTACGTCTCCATTGAGTTTAATTAGAACGAACAATGCATGATGGGATACGTTCCGGCTTTAAAGCGCTCGATTGCTTGGTTCAAATCCGTAATTGTTCATTGGCTTGTGCAGAAAATTTGAAGAAAATTTAACCAATCGTAGAGATGGTTTTTCATTGCCAATATCCTGAGTATTTATCCACGCCAGTCTCACGAAAACTCGACCTGTCACTAAAGAATACGTCATTAATACAAAAATTTACCTGTTACATATCGGAGTCCCATGTTTTACTTCAGTTACTGGTGATCATTGACCTTGACTGTTGAACTTTTTGATCTCGATTTTTTTACCCGATTCATCGTTTCTCACTGTAGCATCCACCCATAGAAATGTGTTTATCAATGACATCCTGTTTTCTTTATCCCAGTGTCCTTAACCTTTGACATTTCGAGTTCCATACGTTTCTTGTTGGTCATAAGCGTGAGATATTTCTGAAGTTTGATCATAATACACATCTTTGGACTGCAGTAATAACACAGACGATTTATTTTTTCAATAAGTTTGGGGGCACCGTGATACTGACCTTTGACCTATTTGACCTTTGATAATTTCGGTGCCTGGCATATCGTTGCTCAATGTTGTATCCACTCAAACAAAAACTGAATTTTTATGATTTCTTGATTTTAGGTCCATTGCCCTTAACCGTTTATACCCTGGCCAAACTTTTCTGGTGAACTTTTAGAGGAATCGGTTAATTAGTAGAAAAGTTAAGAAACTATATAACAAAAGTCGGGAGAACAAGGAGGAGAAGGAGAAAGTGTGTTTCATAGGACATGGCCAACTATATCTGAAATAATCCAAAATATAGCGTGTAGGTCTCTCATATTGGCGGCTTATAATATTAGTGAATTCCCCGAGGCGGCTGAAGATTTCTCACCTTTGCGCTCTTGCGCATTCATCACCCCAACTTATACTTTTGTAAGACATTTTCGAACAGAAATTTGTCTTTCATGTCCAATGTGTCCATCTCATTGAAAGCGAAGACAGTACTAGTATGATGGTGTATGGTGGCACTAGTATTACGGTGTAAGGCAGTACTAGTATCGCGGCGTTTTGGCGCATATTGTTTGAACCTCAGTACACTTGCATGCGAATGTCACAGAGTTTATTGACTTATTTATTTTCTGTTATTATTAATTCATTAACTTAAATTATGTTTACATTCAATAACTTTAACCTGTCATTTTAGTATTTAGTCAGTGCACAAACATTTCATGTCAGAACCATATAGTTTTACTTGGGTAAATTGACTCCTTAATCTTTAATCCCTATATCTCTGATTGCTTCTGAATAGGCCGTGTTTTGTGGCATGTTTTAGTCCGTTCGTTACGTTCATTTGTTCCTTGTATAATTATTGCTATGTTTCCACTTGTATTCTTCTGTTGTCAGTTACCATATGTTTACGTCACATTCTCCCTATAAATTCAAGATCAGCCATAATCGTAGGCAGTTTTATAGATATCCAAATCTACGGACATTGTGATTTATAGTTTTGGAATCCCAGCTTTAGTTATCAGGAGTTCCGATTTAGTATATTTGTTCCTGTGTGTTTCTATATTTTACTGTGAATTGTCTATAAACGTGCTTCAAGTTCTACGAGTGACTTCGCCTTCAAATCATTTACCGCAACAGACCTCTGTTACACGAAGACCGTACGGTTGGATCCAGCACCGCATTGCTTGCGCGTAATCAGCGAAAGATATAAGTAACAATTAAACGCAACATTAAAAGGGTGGTTGTAAACGATGCCGGGATACTGACAAGAAGTCATATGACACTTCCCCCTTCCCCGCCCAGTAGGAGACGCCTGGTGCAGATGAGGGATAAAGCCCTGAATGAAATAGGTAAACGAAAGAGCTCGCACATACAAGGTATATAATACTTACACATTGCTTCTCCTAAATAGGAATCGTCTTCAAGGAATTCAGCTCCAACCGGCAGGATGGGAAGGCAAACTAGTACAAGAAGATCAGCTATGGCCAGGAGAAACAGACCACGGTTCACTGTTGTACGCATCGACTTCTCCAATCCGATTAGCAGCAGTACCAAAATATTCCCGACAACACCAACAAAGATGACTAGTCCGAGAACAGCCATAATATATATCTTTGCACCCAAGGAGGCCTCATAAAACACATCGTTACTTCTGGGGTTGAGAATATTAGTTGTAACAGTTTCCTCATCAGAGAAGTTATCCAGAAAAGTGGTATTCGTGTCGTTCATAGCGGTTAAATTCGATGGGACTTCAGTCTCGAGAAGAGGTATCGGCCACCATTAACAAATGTCAATTTTCCCTAGGTCACTCAATAGTTTTATATCCTGTGTTAACGTAGGCGGTGCAATGATTATATTTCGTTGAATAAATATCAGTATCAATAAAAGTATAAATCAGTCCAAAGATGTAGTAGGAGAAGATATGACTGAGAAGATACGAACAATGGCTTCCAAACAGTTTATCCGCAAGTTCTCACTAGTTTCATCAATCTCATGAAATATTCTGTTTGAACACGGACGGCCATCTACATAGAAACTGTTGAGTAAAGGACAAAGATTCATAGTTATACGGACTGGTATTTGGATTCACTGATGAAAAACATCAAACAACGCGAAAATACCTCCAATTTGGAGAATACGATCGAATTCAAAGGGATGCATGTTGGATAGTTCTGTCAAACCGAGAAAACACTCGTTCGAGCCTCAACGATCTGAAAGCCCGACCAATGAGCCGTCATTAGCCGATTAGAGAAATAACATAAGCATGTCTCTGGCTTATGACACTTGTTTTATATTGCCTAGATTCGCAAGAATAAGCAACGTTCTATATAACAACAATCCTGTCCAATAATCATACATGTTTTATGAGCCGATTGTATCAGATGTACAGTCACTCAGTTAAGGACTTACTGACCTTTGAGAGGAGAGATACGATCTTTATCCTGTATTTATTTCATCTGCAACATTATTGGAAATTGTTCTCCGCTCCTCTTCGAAAAAGTATTATAGCCAGTGCTTATTCTAATTTCATTCCTGCTTGGATGGATGGATGGATGGGCGGACGGATGGACGGATATTGGTAATCATAATGTAATATGGATAGGGTGAGTGAGTGAGAGAGAGTGAGTGGAGCTTAACATCTCTTTCAACAAGTTGTCAGCTATATCAACACAGGTGAGAGTGAACAGGCCTTAAGCTGTAAAACTGTAGTGCTGTCCCACTGAAATGCCTTACCGTAATCAGAGATTCATCGACTTATTGACATCAACTGCCGATTAACGTGAAATATGAAGCATGTATCACTTACAACATACACTTGAAATGTCATGACAATTCAGTTGTATGAGAGAATACTTGTCTGTGATTGGATGAGAGAATACTTGTTTGTGATTGGATGAGAGAATACTTGTTTGTGATTGGATGAGAGAATACTTGTTCGTGATTGGGATTTAAGGTGGAGACAGACACCTCTCTTTTCATCATAGACGTGTATTAAAAGCTTTAACCCTATCTGGCCTGGGCTTTTTGGGACCTGTCCAGGCCTGGGGGGGCCGAAATAGTCCCCCCTAATTATTTTTCTTACCCCTTGAGCTAGGGAGCTGAAACTTATTACACTATACCCTTGGGTCAAGCTCTACCAGAAAATGTAAAAAATCCAAGATGGCCGCTTCGATGACGTCACAGTGACGCCATTTTGAAAAACGGCATTTTTTGGTCGATTTTTTTGTCAGATTTTCCGAATTTTTTATTTTTGCAATTTCTCCACAAAAACTGCACGAAAAATTAGCAAATATTAATGTGATATGAAATAAAATAGTTTTTGCCCACTTTTCATTGCGGAAAAGCAGAAATTTTGAAGAAATGTGACAAAAAATCACTTTTCTGGTACACCACGTGGCCGCCATCTTGAATTTACCCATGATCCTCTGCTCGGGGGGTTATGAAAATAAGCTCAAAATGACCCCAATAAGACAAATGATAAAGTCACGGAGTTTCAGCTCTCCATTTTTCGCCGTTCCGGAGATAGTGCAGAAAGTTTGGTGGGGGGGCCATAATGGCCACCCCCCCCCAGGCCAACACTGTTACACATAGCAGAAAAATGAAATAAAAATTGGGGGTCACCATATCGGCTTATGAAATGGATGCCCATAAAAATGAATACAGTCAACCTCTTGTCTAACATTTAACACCGAAATGATTGGGAAAGGTGACCAGATATAAGAATTTGTGCATAAAATTGAACGTAGATGTTTAATCAAAGTTTCAGATGACACGTAAACCAACCTGTTTCATCTAAAGACAAATTAAATAATGCGGATCACCGACCTAATTTTCTTTCTCGTGGACAGAAAACTTTGGTCGAGGGCTGTGCGGCCGTTAAAGAGTCGATTGTGGCTACATGGTGGAAAGTGGCGACCAAGAAATACCTGGTCACCTTCCACCATGCACCAATAAACCACCATATTAACCCTGGTCACATCAAATTTTGACCGATGTTTTCGGTCGTTTCCTCCGACAAGAGTTTTGTACTGTCACTCTTGTGATAGGTTTCTCGGCTGCGACCAACAAAAATTGCTCAAAGGAATAGTTTGACCAGCATTCTCGATTTTCCTGACCATAGATTTTATGGTCATTCCTGTGACTGGTGTCTCAGCTGCGACCAAGATAATATTGATCCCAGAAGTAGTTCGACCAGCTTACACATGGTCACTTTTTAGGACCATAATTTTCATGATCACTCTTGCCACATGTTCCCAGGTCAAGCGAAACCCCCACCCCAAGATAGGGATTTAGTGGGGACTTAAGAAATAGCAGTTGTTAAAACGCTATACTGTCCTAATGAACCCTCATCCAAATACAAGTAATGCCACATCCTTGGGTAAAAGAAATATTAACTGAATCCCAACATAAATCCCACCCAAACTCCCACATAGCAATATATTGACGTGAATCCACACCTAAAGCCTTTCGACAGCAAACTTCCCGGAGCAGCTTTGCCACACCTGCACTGCTCTAACAGCAGAAAGGCCTCGTATTTTTTTACTTATTTTTAGAGTAGGAATAGCACAAGACGGGGCACCGGTTACTTAACCCTAACTGGCCTGGGAGATTTGGGGTGTATCGCAGCCTGGGGGAGGGGAGGGGGCGAAAAGTGCTCCCCCCTCTCCTATATATTTTCCCTACCACTAGAGCTAGAGCGCTGAAACTTACCACACAGTATCTTGGGTTCAAGACCTACCGGGAAAGGTAAAAAAATCCAAGATGTCCGCCATGATGACGTCACAGTTACGTCATCTTCTCGGAAGCCATCTTCGAAATTTTCATTTTTCCGATTTTTCTCTCGAAAAAAAATCAAATAAAATATAGAATGATTAGTTTTGCATAAATAAAATACTTTCAAGGCCTTTTAGGCAAGGCAAATGTGAAGAAATGGAGCGAAAAGATTGAAAAACACGACTTTCGCGGATACCACATGGCCGCCATTTTGAATTTACCCATGATCCTCCGCCCGGGTGTATATGAAAATAGGCTCCAATTGACCCCAGAAGCTGATACCCAGTACCCAGTTTCACGTTCTCAAGTCAAAACTAGGTCAAATTAGAAGATTAGTTCATTTGAAAATGGGGGTGTATAGCAAAACCACCAGATACAGATGGCTAGATGGTCATAGACAACGGAGACAGAGGCGAACTGGGTAATGGGTACTGGGTAACAGTCGAATTGGGTAACGGGCTATACACTTGCGTTTATTCCGAATACACCATTGTATACATTTAGAGTTATCGGTTATCTTTGCAGGTTGTTATCTCCGCTAGCTCCTAATCTCCACGTCGGGGTTCCTCGGTTTTAGTGAGAACATTGACAGGTCAAGTCCAATAAATAATTGTTTGTTTGACAAAATCTCGCTCACCGACACGCTAGATTTACTAATAATATTCCGGTAACACGTGTCTAAACAATACTATTTGGATGAGAGTGTGAATATAGCTAATTAACCTCGCGCATATGCTTATTTGTTAAGTGCACTTGTGCGCGTTTGCTTTTCCCTCGTCCTCGAGACGGGTTTTATTCGTCCGTCGGAAGGAGTCGACGAACTGAACCTTACGAAGTGTCGTTGGCGTCAATAAGGAACTTGAGAAAAATGAGGACGAGAACAAGGAGTCAGGAATAAGCTGAACGAATACATTCACACGACAACAACCAGAAGCAACATCGTATGATCAGCCTGTACATAGACTTTTTGTGTTAAAGTAAGTTTACGGTTGTCGTCAATCTATGGTTGGTAACCGTTTTGGGTGGGCTAAAGAACAGAATGGACATACAAGATTTACACACTGAATCTAGTTCTTGGTGGGACTAACTGGACTAAACGGTCGATGTATGTCCGAAACCTGGAATCTCTTATCTCGCTATCTCGAGCAAAATTAAGAGTACATATGAATATGAAATTTGGTTACGTATATACAAACAGATGCATTAAAATACCAATATTACCTTGTCTCGACCGCATATAACCAGCATTAAACTTGGGCGTTCAATACTATATCGTGGTTAACAATTAAATCCTAGTATATTCTAGTCCAGTACAAATAATATGATAGTAGTAGGGAATGCGTATTACAGGTCTTAGCCACCCAAATAGCCACCGCGATCCACCGAGCGCGGTCATACGTCATTAACAATTTGTATTTGTATAAATTATTGCGTCTGGATATTAATAAATTACATACGTTACAATTTACCTGAATATATATATATTAAAGATCTACATATGGTATTATAAATAAATCTTCCGAATTCATACGTTAATCGTTAATAACGATTCAAAACACGGAGTATATTTTAGGTTTCATTCCGCTTTTACAAAAAGGTGTTATTTCGATATATATTTTTATGTAGTATAGATTTACGATATTATTAATAATTTCTCCGAATCTGTACGTTAAGCGTTCATATATATTGTAGACTATTAATTTTTATAAATTGCAATTAGTATTACCAAACACTCGGTATATATATATATATTTAACCTCGCTATACAGGTAGGAGGTGGTCATGATACATAATTGTATTGACCTGTCAATGCGAAGGGGTGTATAGGGGTAACAGGTGTGATCGAATAACAGAAATCACTCGGTCTGAATATAAGCAGGCGTTTCAATTATAACTTGCAGAACTCGATTGCAATTAGTATATGATAATATTGGGGGTTCGAGTGTTTATATTTACAGACCGATATCGATTTAATTAGGGCAATTATACAATACAATCAACGTATAGCGGGAGTTGAAAGGGTATACCGTGAAATAGATCATTATTTGAGAATCGTTTGTCGAAATATATATACCTCTAATAGAATTCAATTTATATCTTACTTCGGAATGGCGGATTTACTGAAAAATACCATCGAACGTAAAGAATCGTACGTAAGTATTGTAATTTTATTACGATCTACACGCAGATAATACCGATACGTTTTTATTATAAGACTTTGTCGATATAACGATGTACATAGCGAACGGCGTTGTAAATGATCGATTATAAATGATTTGAATACAAGGGCTACTCACTTTTAATATTTCAACTCTATATATTTTTTTTATAGGCTAACAACTCTACGTGGGCCGGATTCGTACGAGAAAATGCGGACATTTTAGGTAGTTCCGGTTGGCCTAGTTTGGAGACTGTATTCGCCATAGATGGAGTCGTTGAAACACGAACGGTTTATAATGACGATGAT
This sequence comes from Hanleya hanleyi, assembly GCA_036873755.1. NCBI lineage: Eukaryota > Metazoa > Mollusca > Polyplacophora > Lepidopleurida > Hanleyidae > Hanleya > Hanleya hanleyi. Next base: position 4,758 of record JAVTVY010046269.1, on the reverse strand, counting down.
TGGAATGTGGGTATAAGAAATCCGACAACCATCCTCCTAAATGATTCCCCTTCACTTCCGGAGATTAAAACACGTAAATGTGTGGACGAATTATCCCGTTTATTCTCGCCCAGAGTTTGCAAAAACTGTAATCAGTCATTAAGCGTCGAAGTTTGCGGAAAATGTCGCGTTAGTTTATGCCGAGATTGCGCGTGTTTCGCTCGACAGGTGTCATTCGGGGTTTTTATGTGTCCGAGCTGTTGTAGTTGTGAGTTTTGTCGCTATTGGCGAATGAAGCAATCGAAATAATCAAAACCGGTGATAACAATAAACAGCTACTACACATATCTTTGGGGGACTATTCTTGGACTTGCGCAGATTTTTAGGAACTTTTCATGAATTTTGGGGGATTTCCTCGGACTATTGTTGGATTTGTGTGGATTTTAAGAACTTTTCATGAACTTTGGGGGACTTCCTCGGACTATTGTTGGATTTGTATGGATTTTAAGAACCTTTCATGAACTTTTAGGGACTATTCTTGGACTATTCTTGGACTTGCGCAGATTTTTAGGAACTTTTTATGAACTTTTAGGGACTATTCTTGGACTAGTTTTGGACTATTCTTGGACTTGCGCAGATTTTTAGGAACTTTTGATGAACTTTGGGGGACTTCCTCGGACTATTGTTGGATTTGTGTCGATTTTAAGAACTTTTCGTGAACTTTTAGGGGCTATTCTTGGACTATTCTTGGACTTGCGCAGATTTTTAGGAACTTTTCATGAACTTTGGGGACTTCCTCGGACTATTGTTGGATATGTGTAGATTTTAAGAACTTTTCGTGAACTTTTAGGAACTATTCTTGGACTAGTCTTGGACTATTCTTGGACTTGGGTGGATTTTAAGAACTTTTCATGAACTTTTAGGGACTATTCTTGGACTAGTCTTTGACTAGTCTTGGACTATTCTTGGACTTCGGTGGATTTTTAGGAACTTTTCATGAACTTTTAGGGACTATTCTTGGACTAGTCTTGGACTATTCTTGGACTTGTGTGGATTTTAAGAACTTTTCGTGAACTTTTGTGGAAAACAATAAAGAGCTGCTACACCTATCTATGAATGGTATATTTATTATCACTGGATACTCGTTGTAACCGACTATCGCCCATATAAAGTCATATCGAAACGACTCTGGACGGTGCCTGAAAGAAAGAAGAACGCAACATCGGTTGTTAAAGTTCAAAGTATATATTTATTTATACAAATTAATTTAGTAATGACAGTTTCAAAACGAAAATACAAACTGAGCAATCCTAGTACCCAAACACTAATTTCATTCCATTTCCATAACTCCGTGAAAGAGCTGAGGGTACTAGGATTGCTCAGTTTGTATTTTCGTTTTGAAACTGTCATTACTAAATTAATTTGTATAAATAAATATATACTTTGAACTTTAACAACCGATGTTGCGTTCTTCTTTCTTTCAGCCACCGTCCAGAGTCGTTTCGATATGACTTTATACGGGCGATAGTCGGTTACAACGAGTATCCAGTGATAATAAATATACCATTCATAGATAGGTGTAGCAGCTCTTTATTGTTTTCCACAGTTCATGAAAAGTTCTTAAAATCCACACAAGTCCAAGAATAGTCCAAGAATAGTCCACGACTAGTCCAAGAATAGTCCCTAAAAGTTCATGAAAAGTTCCTAAAAATCCACCCAAGTCCAAGAATAGTCCAAGAATAGTCCACGACTAGTCCAAGAATAGTCCCTAAAAGTTCATGAAAAGTTCCTAAAAATTCACCCAAGTCCAAGAATAGTCCAAGACTAGTCCAAGAATAGTCCCTAAAAGTTCATGAAAAGTTCTTAAAATCCACCCAAGTCCAAGAATAGTCCGAGGAAGTCCCCCAAAGTTCATGAAAAGTTCTGAGTCTGCGCAATCTGAATCCACGACTAGTCCAAGAATAGTCCCTAAAAGTTCATGAAAAGTTCCTAAAAATTCACCCAAGTCCAAGAATAGTCCAAGACTAGTCCAAGAATAGTCCCTAAAAGTTCATGAAAAGTTCTTAAAATCCACCCAAGTCCAAGAATAGTCCAAGACTAGTCCAAGAATAGTCCCTAAAAGTTCATGAAAAGTTCTTAAAATCCACACAAATCCAACAATAGTCCGAGGAAGTCCCCCAAAGTTCATGAAAAGTTCTTAAAATCCACACAAATCCAACAATAGTCCGAGGAAGTCCCCCAAAGTTCATGAAAAGTTCCTAAAAATCTGCGCAAGTCCAAGAATAGTCCCCCAAAGATATGTGTAGTAGCTGTTTATTGTTATCACCGGTTTTGATTATTTCGATTGCTTCATTCGCCAATTCACCGAGTGATTTCTGTTATTCGATCACACCTGTTACCCCTATACACCCCTTCGCATTGACAGGTATTAAAATCAATACAATTACGTATCATGACCACCTCCTACCCGTATAGCGAGGTTAAATATAAATATACCGAGTGTTTGGTAATACTAATTGCAATTTGTAAAAAATTAATAGTCTACAATATATATGAACGCTTAACGTACAGATTCGGAGAAATTATTAATAATATCGTAAATCTATACTACATAAAAAATATATATCGAAATAACACCTTTTTGTAAAAGCGGTATGAAACCTAAAATATAGACTATTTAAACGATTAACGTATGAGTTCGGAAGATTTATTTATAATACCATATGTAGATCTTTAATATATATATATTCAGGTAAATTGTAACGTATGTAATTTATTAATATCCAGACGCAATAATTTATGCAAATAAAAATTGTTAATGACGTATGACCGCGCTCGGTGGATCGCGGTGGCTATTTGGGTGGCTAAGACCTGTAATACGCATTCCCTACTACCGGTTACCGGTCATGTGTATCAGCCCCCCTGTAAAATACCTTTTACTATATCACCTCATTGTTCAACGCAGATAAACAACGCAAATATGAGAGTAGAACATTCAACAGCTCCTCTGTCACAGAAGTTCAGAATATAACCTGAAATGAGAATAGAGAAAATGTGGATCATTATCTTTATTTCTTCAATTCTGTTCACACTCATATCCTATAACACCAACCATATTTTGATTGGGGAGCCCAGAACAGCTATTATATCCAGTAACTCGTCCTCTTGCGATTAACTTGGAAGATAAGAGAGCGTACCCATTTATCGTGTTTGCTTTGTTCGTTTAAAACGATAAAAAAAGTTCTACACCCTTCATGACGATCTTCGTGGAATATCATTGAAGAACACATTGTTTCATGCTGCAATAAATGAAGTCGTTCGTTTTACAAAAAAAAAATGCATTTACTTCCTCCTTTGTTTGGCATCGTTTCATCGTTCGCTAGAAAACGAGGGCGTAATAATACAGTCGCATTGTTCCATTACGCAACCTGATGAAGCAATCTATGTTGGCATAGAAAAAAAAGAATCTGATAATTCAATGTCGAATTCTGTAAAGTTTGAGTAGGATAAAATTACTTTCGCGTGCAAACAGATGTTGGTGCTAAGCTACATACTTTGAAGACAAAAGAAAATACTACAGCATACATTTGTTTCTCCGACGTGAACCGATTCCCCCGTGTCAGACACGAGTAACTCGGGTCGACCTAAATGCTATCTCCGCGACAATCCTCAATCGCATTATTTACTGCTATCTGAATTAATATTATACGGAGTACATGTATATTTGTATATATGGATCGCTGTATGTAGGAACAAACGATACACCAGCCCCAAATTTCGCAATTACATCAATATCTTTAATTATACCGCTAAATATTTATGTTTCCATGGTGTTTATATACTACCGTAATGATAGGCTTCGTAATTCCTACAATTCATTTATTTCTTCCAGTATTAAGAAATTGTAATGTACGTTTTAAGGTGTACATTTATCCTTTTTTGTATGACAAATAATTAAAAGTATCATATCGAGTTACATTTTTACCCGAATCTTTGTTGATGTTCGTCCATTGCAATTAATATTTTAACTATATTTCTTTGAGCGTAAGGAATTGGGTATAGTTTGCTATTTTAGTTTGTTGTTTCTAGATTGGTGATATATTGTTTAATGCTACCATATGTTAACCTAATATAATATATTCTATTCAAGTTTTAAATCAATCGCTCTTATCTTGAAAAATATTGTTGGACTAGAAATGACTTTCGGCAAAAAAATGGTTAGATGTGACATTATTTGTGGAGCCATGTCATGTTATGAAGTGGGTGTTTCAATAAATGATTACCGGTTTTATTTAAATTCCTAACCAAATACGTTCAATTTGGCGCGAGAATTATAAGGCCGCATAGGGTCGGTTGGAACTAAGAATATCCAATTACCTAACCAATTTCCCAAAATAACTTCTTAATCCGAACTAAATTAAAATGAGAAATTTGTTACATGGAAACAATGATTAATTATAATTTTAATGAAATACATAAACCTACAGATGGCGCCAAAAGATCATCATAAACATGTAGTTTTAACATAGAAATAGTGACCCATAATTACTAAATTATCAACAGATTTAAATATAATACATCGTGAAGTCTAATATATATTTTGGCGACATTTAGCATATGGTTTCTAGCTGTAACATACACATACTGTATTTCTCGATTGGTATTCTTTTGAACTGGGTATCGGCCTAATTATATGTGCTGTTGGTGAAATGTTATCGGTCAGTTTCACAATATGTAGCTCGAATATTCTTTTTAAAAAGTTAGCATGATTGGGATAGT
>JAVTVY010046268.1:0-21578 GCA_036873755.1 Hanleya hanleyi | reverse complement strand
TGAAAAATGGAACTTGTTGCTTCCTCGCTTACGTTCAGCATTAAGAGGATAGAACAAGGACTGGTTCGCTCGGTGTCAGTATAATGTGACTGAGTGGGGTGTCATGTCTGCCTACGGCATGATATTTCAGTGGGACAGCAATATAAAATGGCAGCATTAGATCTGCTCTGTTACAAGTAGGTTCCCCTTCCTCTCCCCCTCCCCTCCCTTCCCTTCCCCGTCGTGATATAGCTGAAAAAATGTTGAAAGCGACGTTAAACCCTATTCACTCACTCACTTGTAAATTTAGGTTATCACCTTTTAAGGGTGATGAGACAACAGCATCTTCCTTAAAGGGTTATGCCCGTCGCCATTTAAAGGTGATGGTTCTAACTCGTCATGTTTCAATGGGAATGGTCAGGTTTGATCACCATTTCTGGCTGTGAAAGGAGCAGTAATTAATTTTAACGGGTTACGTCATTCGCCGTAAATAATTATCAGAGTCACCATATGCCTACTCATTATGTTATCAGGTCCAACATACTCGTACATGATATAGCACTGAAATTCTATTTTCTTCAGCATGATAATCGGAACCTTGTGTTGGGGTTTCTGGAGGATGGTGCAGACCCTTGGCATTACAAGAAGGCAAATACGTCCATGTGGCCGATGCTCATCAAAATATTCAACTTACCATACAACATCAGAGAGGGCCTCGGCTTCCTAATGGTTTATGGAATGACACCAGGTGGGCATCGCTTCCACCCAATACATCAAATACATTTACCATAGTTTTGTTCTTTCTCTTATAATAATTTAGTATAAGATTTAGTTGTCCTCGAACGCATTAACTGCAAGCGGCCACGAGGGATTGGGAGGGAAGGAGAAGATGATGAGATTGCCTTTTTTCCGTCATTCTCCACCTGCAGACTCTTCGTCTGTAATTATATAGTTGTATAGGAGAGTATGTTAATATCACCTATCCGGGTGTTTGATAATCGTGAATTTTCCGTAATCGTTCTGGTAAACACATAATGAGAAATTGTCATGACATTCCAGGGTGCTCAGTTATCTACATCCATAGCGAATTCTGGAAAAGGCGGTAATCGTCCCCTTTATTAGGCAGGGGAAAACAGACTGTGTTCGCGCAGATGTTTCCACAAGAGGGGATAGTTATAGAAACTTTCAAGCACCATGGAACTTACATTTATATTTTTGCGTCATCAAAATTAGACAAAAAAATGCTCCTTTCCGAGATGCCTTTGAGTTTCTCTGAACTCTATTAAGCGTGGTAAATTTGTATTCATCCACACAAACTAGTTTTGTACCAGTTGAATATTTACATTTTATTATTTTTTAGGTCCATCCGCCCCAAGCTTATGAATGCATACCACCAGCCACTGGTGGAAGAATTGAAGAAACTTGAAAAGGGCGTAAAAATGTATGATGGGGATTCCAAGGAATATTTCACCCTGAAGGCTGTATTAGACAAATTAATATTTGACTTTCCTGGAGGACAGAAATGTTGTTACCGAGCTGGAACTGGTGGCAAATATCCCTGTCCGTTCTGTTACACAGAAGGTAGGTCAATGTATGGTGATTACATTGTATGCCTGCCTTATTATATTCATCTTTGCAAACCCAGCCACCATAACGTATTTGCGTGAACAGGGACTTCATTATCCTGCAACTCGAAAAACCATTCCGATCATCGACTAGGTCCGTGATCCGTGTTTGAGGAAATTTTATCCCATGTTATCAGTGGATATAATGACACAGAGTTATATACATAAAGTATTTTTTCATATGCTTTCAGGTATTCGCAGCTCCATATCCAACACAACACTTTATTTAGGTAATAGGAGATTTCTACAACCGAACGATGAAATGCGTTCTGATACACAATTTCCGACAAGGAAACTAGAACTGCAAGCTTTACCTGTTAAGAAAAACGTGAAAGACAAGGTGGGAAACAGCCAATTTACAGCAGAACAATGGGGTATTCGCATTGATGGGGCACGATTTAACATGTTTCGTGAATCGGACCAACGAGCTGCCAGGTAACTACAACTGAAAGTCATACAGCGTCTCCGTATCATGCTACAATTATTGAATATATCCACTCCTCTCGGCTGCATGCTCCCATAATCGATTTTATTCCTGTCTTTAATAACTCATATAATCAGTTGCAGACCCTTTTGACTGTGATTAATAAGGGATTTCAGTATGTTAAGAAAAGTCACTTTTCTGAGATTTGCATCCATTAATTCGTACTTTACTGGACTGGTGTATGGAGCTGAACATTTTTCAGTATATAACCGACCAAAAATCAGCATTTATGAACATAATTAGGCTTTAAGATAATAACTATGTTTATTATATCTCATGTTATGTTCGACAACGGTCTCGCTTTTTTACGCAGATTGCTTCAAACAAACATCGCAGAAATGTGCAGAGAATCAGGAAAGACTGGCAGAGAGATTTGGTATGATCTGGATCACTATAACCAGGGTTGTCAAACGGTTGATACAATGCATACTTTATCAGTAAGTACGCATTACTTCATTACATATCGGTATGCGCACTGCCAGTGTGAAAAATTTCTCTGTGCCCCCTGTACAGACCTTTTGGTCTTTGATATATGTTGGCACTTGTGGGAAGTTGATGCTGGGTCGACATCGGGCATTACAGACTAATCTTTTGTGTAAATGCCGTCATTTACATCTGACGACGATACAGCTCACCAATCTCCAATGTACGAGTTGTCACAGCGAAACAGCTCACCAATTACCAGTATACGAGTTGTCAGAGCATTTCCATCATAGCTCTCTAGATTTGTATCTAATACCGCTTATGCCGGTGCTAGGGGCCGTGTGGTCATATCATCCAAGTTGCCACATGAACAAGTACAATAAAAGCGTACCTGAGATACAACACATATCACGAATCGTTAGATTCTTGGTATGTGCTTTAGAATAGGTTAACCAGAAGACTATTCTGTGAAGTCATGTGACGCAGTCAGTATGTCGGCACCTCTTCCCACTTCCCTTATATGTGTTGTAATATATAAAGTTCCAATAATTAGGAATGTGAATTCATTTATTTCGACCTGGTTATGCAGCGAGAGTATAATTCTGCCAGGTAACTAATTCAATTTATGTAGGCAACAGTAATACTCAGAACATTTAGAGTTAGCACTGATTGGAAAGGCTGAAATGGAAACGTGTTTGTTTTAACCCATAAAAACAAGTTTGCTTAACTTTGAAATAACTAACTCTGTCGAGCTGGGGTGTAGATGTTTGTACTTTAACCCGCACTGCGAAAAATATTGTGTTGTTTTAACACAATTTGGTGCCAAAATGGCTTCAACACAAAATGGTTTGTGTTGAAATCAATATGGTTTTGCGTTAATATATCAACACAATATTGTGTTGAGTTCAATACGAATTAGTGTTGATTCTTACACAATTTGTGTTATTTTCAATACCATTCTGATGATAAGATGGCTTCAACACAATGTTTTTCGCAGTGCGTCGCCCTGCCATAGTAAAACTTGTACTATAGCTTACGGATAAAAAGCATTTGTGAACTTTGGTTCGAGAAAAGTTAATACAATCAGCTTTTCTTTCAACTATACACTTCTTTTCCATTTCCAGGGTGTAATAAAGACGGCGTTACAAATCATCACAGGAAGCATGTCGGTTAACCAAGTGAAAAATATTTTACAGTCCAATGGAGATCATTTGCGACCTATTGGGTACAAGAGGTCAGTTTAATATGTAGGCCAATATAATTTGATACCGGACCATACATGTAGAATTTTGTTAATTAACCTACGTATCAGCATACCGGTGTGAAAGCTAAGCATGTGGTCGGAGAAAGACTAGATTGGTCGGTCATGTCTATACCATATTTTAAATGGAAGCAGGCACCATTTTTTCCGGTCATTTCGACAATTTTGTTTCAACAGCGTGATTTACACAATCAATAGTTAACAGCAGTCAATGCCGTCACTCCAGGTTTGAGAGTGTATTCATCTGGTTGTTTCGATTAAATATTTTTTCAATTGATTTTCAACTTAATTTTAGGAAGGGAAACTCACCATGCACAGATGATCACGATAATGCAAATGAAGCTGAGCCTCTCAGACTGGACAAAGAAAAAGGGTATATTGTTCATGATATTTTGAAATAAATATGACAGCAATTATCATTAGCTTCACTCTATGCACAGCATTAAGATGTAAAATCAATCTTCTCACACCGAAGACATCATATTCTGTGAAACATGCATTGATCATCTGCGGATCAGAGAAAGGTACATCATGTAATTGGAGTCCCTCAATAACATGTGGAATGACTTAGCATCGAGAATTTTCAACACCCTAATCAGGATGTATAGTTATGCCATCATAATTAATTGCAATCATTTGTAACGTCTTGCAGACCTTTGCCAAGTACAGGCCCATCAAATGTGAAGGGTAACAACGGAAAAAGAGAGTTGCAGCGACTTCTGAATGCAGATATCAACAATCTGCATGATGAAGATTCAACCTTAGCAAGGTCAGTACTATATATTTCTAAATCACCTTTAATGCTCGGTTTTCTAATCAATGAGTTAGCAAGATCGTCGTGCCAAATCAAACCTAAGCTAGTCAAGTTGACTAATTTAACAGTAACAAATTTCGCCTTTCTTTTCTACATTAGGTAAGCCCGTTATATTAAATATTTATATTAATTAACTGCAGTTGACACATCAAGTCCATTTGCGAAATGCGTCAAGTATGATCATATGTTTTGTAGATATCTACAGAATGTGTGTATCAGCAAAGAAGAATGTGACCAGGCAGACCGGGATATTGCAGCGGTCAGCGTCCCGAAGTACCTTGGTCCAAAACCAAAGTATGCGTTCGGAAATGTCTGGTTTGATACTAGTCATCAGTCCATAAAGGTAAGATATCCCAAAGAAGATATGTATATTATATGTGAATTCAAGGCGCAGACACGGTGATACATTAAAAATAAATACAATTTATAGAAGCACTTAAAGATTGCGCAGGCATGTAATCCACAATAATGTTGATTTGAGTTAAAACCGCAACTTACATGAAATAGTATGCCTACAATGAGATTTGAAACGTCTGAATGCCACTAAGTTTATTGGCGACCTGTGTATACCATACCGGTGTACCCCAAATCACATTGAAGCGGTGTAACTATTATCTTTTGCATGTGTCCGGTTACATATCGCTAATTAGTCGGATCCGTTCAAATAATAAGATTATTACGATTACGGAGCTTCAGCATACCTGGGTTCATGTAGATGTATAATCATGATAATTATATGAGGAGTTTAAGATCCGTGATTCTGTAAGAACTATAGCTACACAGAGGACATTTTAACACACTCTTCGGTGTCTTCTATCTCCTATGCAGGTGAAGAAAGTTATCGGATCACATTCTCATTTCTTATAATTACTGTAGCAAGAACAGACGAGGTAGTACTCTGTCCAAGTATTGGTTTACAAGTCGACATAGGTAATTGAGGCCTTATAAAATAATGACAAGCGGCCGTTGGGTATGCCTGTTATATTCCATGCGCAGTCAAATTGTCCTATGTTAAACCGTACACCTACCGTATACCCATTGAGTTTCGCCCGAGTGAACGCCAATACATTATCTTCATATGCAATAGAGCACCGTTACATGAAAAACTGTTACCGAGTTCATACGGAGAGAATAAGTTATGTAAAGCGTGATATGTTATGAATTGTACTATTATTAATGGTAGCAGTTAATGACATGTTCCTACTCCATGTAATTGTATATAATTTTTTCACTGTATTGATTCTTGCCATACCTGTGTATAATACCAAGGTCGAGCAATAAAGTATTGTATTGTATTGTATTATTATACGGAGTAAACTAATAACAGCCCAATGTGTTATACACACTGCAGAAAGAAAATAATACAAAAAAAAACATATATATGCGGAACGACTTCGGAACCAAAACGCCTGCTTATGTTAGCTGATGTTATAGGAACTGTCCCGTAGGTTTATGAATAATGCAGACACGACAGTAATGGGGGAAAAATGAAAAGAAATCAAGATTTTCGCAAGGGGATCTCACTTGTCATCAGAGGACTATGACTACAGCCTCGCTATACCAGCCCAAAAGGATATGTGACGTTTACACACGAAAAATTTATTTGTGATAGTAATAAAACCGGTATTTTTTCACGCCAAAACCTGACAAATAAGGTGTTTCTTGAAGTTTACGTACTGAGCTATCCCCTTCGAAAAAAACTGAGATGTTCAGTCGCATGAAAATGGAGATATTCGATTGATCAAGATGTGCTCCCGGGCTTATTTTTGGTATTTTGGGGCACTTACATGAAGGGTTTTTTCCTTTAGCAAAAATATGACACCTCAAACCAAAACCATCTTTCCAGTAAGCACACTTCCTAATATTTTGTGTGATAAAATTATTTTGGTTTGGGGTGTCATATTTTTGCTTTAAGGAGAAAATCCTCACTGTAAATGCCTCAAAGATACCAAATCAGGTAGAGGAGCACATTTTGATCAATCGTATCTCCATTTTATATAACGGAGCATGGCAATTTTTCCGAGGCTGATATTCAGCATGTAAACTTCTGGAAAATCTGATTTGGCAGGCCTTGGAATTGAAAAAAATCAGCTTGATTACCATCACACCTAAGGAGTTATTCCGGTATTGTCGTCAAATATCCTTTGTAAAGATGATATCACTATTGCCAAACAGTTACATCTGCCCATTAATTCATTTCTAGGCTGCCCCGAAGGTTTCGCTGGTTGACGCTGCCTTCAGGAACAAACTCGAGATAGGGCAAAGAAACTGCTTGGCAGAATTATCTGGCGCTGATCTCACTATTCAGGTTTGCCTGTTGTGTCAAAGAAGATGACACATCTGTTAAAGTTAAAGGTCGCTGACGCTGGGTAAGGAAAGAAAGAGATCCAAAAGCGCTATTTCGCGCTCCTTTGGGCTGCTGCGCATGCGCAGAATCACTTAATCTAACCCCACACCCAGCCCATCAGATGCCCCTTCACCTCACCTTCAATTTGATACCTCACTCGACCCTATTGGTCCACTAGGGGCTCTCCTAGCTCCAAAAAGGCTATTTTCATACCCTTGGGCCTCCGCGCATGCGCAGAATGCCGATAGTTCAACCCCGCGCCCAGCCCATTAGATGCTCCGTCACTTTACCTTCACTTTGATACCTCACTCGACCCCATCGGTCAACTAGGGGCTCCCATAGCTCCAAAAAGGCTATTTTCATACCCTTCGACCGCCGCGCATGCGCAGAAGGCCGATATGTCAACCCCACACCCAACCCATTAGATGCCCCTTCACCTAAGCTTCACTTTGATACCTCACTCGACCCCATCGGACCATTTTATCTAGGGACTACTTTTTCTCCGCGGAAGCTTTTTCCCGAGACCGAATCACCACCAAAACCGCGGCCAAACCGCATCACCGCGTATGAATACATTTTTTTTTTTTTTTTTTTTTTTTGCCGGAACTTTTTTTTTTTTTTTTGTCAATGCACACCTCCCCAATACCTCCCCAATGCCCGAGTTGTCTTCCTTGCATCCATAGTGTAGAGATGGCGCCTCACCCTCCCCTTTTTACATCCGGGGAGGAATTAACTCCATTTGCGCGCTACCTACTACTCTCGAGGTGTTCTGACCCAAGTATGAACACCCCGAGAAAGTGGGTGTGTATATGAACATCTCTTCATACATGTATATGTAGATGTAGTGCTGTTTTCAGACTGTAAACTAGCTATAAGTATATAGTGTCTGCTATATGTATACATACAGATAAAGTGACAAGAATTATTATTCTTATTATTTATTATATTTCCTGACCTGTTCACACTATGAGTCAGAGTTTGGTCTGAATCACTCTCCATTACCAATGTTGGCTCTTACACCCGTCAGCTGGATTATATCGGCTTTTCTGTGACTTATTATCTACCTATTTAAAATCGGTAGCTCAGTTACTTACGTTGGTATTTGAAACACCATTAAAATATTAACCCCCCAGATAAACTGGAGATATTACAAGTCACCCATAGCCATTTGTCGGTCCGAATGAGCCGAAATCCCGATAAACAAAGAAGTTGTTAGATATAATAATTCGTTTGGTTGAACTTATCGATGTCAATTGCGCAATGGTATTGACCAGACTAGGAATTTCTTTCTCTCCAAAATAATTAGATTGAAATTCAATCTATCAGATTGAAATTAGTGACCAATCTTTTATTGGATTGAAAATATTCAATCTAATAGATTGAAAACGATATAGTGAATCTGTTATATTCTAGATTGAAATTTTCAGTCTAATAGATGAAATATTCAATCGAATAGATTGGTCACTAATTCCAATCTGATAGATTGAATTTTTAATCTAATTATATTAGAGAGTTCCAACATTTCCATCCAAACTAATATACACGGTCAATCTAGTGCGATTGTTAAATTGCCTTAATTATAGACTCCACTGTCTGAAATGTTGTGATTACAGGTAAGAATGGTTCGGTGCATATATGGCAAATGCATAGAATATTTTTCAAATCTGAAAGTCGTACAAATGGAATGTCCTGTTGGAATACTTTCATATATCTAAGTGCAGATCTAGTATAGATATGAATAACATTTTGCTTAATTTAATTTAAAATTCTCATCGAAATTAGGATTCTTACATGCAGCAAAGTCTTCAGCAAAATGTATTCTGTCATCACTGAAGGAAAATTAAAATAACGAAAGAAAATGTAGAATGCACCGCTTCATCACGCCCTTCTTTACCGGTGGATGATTATATATCTAATCATTCCGATCAAGGCAGCACCGACTCATGCAAAGAACTGGGTGAAATACCAACAGAAATTTGACTTTGGAGGCTTGAGCTATGTGACAATTTCAAATGTTAATTAAGATTTTGTGTCTTGTTTTCCACCTAGCCCTGCTCTCTGCACTTATTATTACAATAATTCTTGTCCGCTGGAGTGTTTGCTAAATATGGTTTCATGGAGTTTCAACTTAGAAAAATATATCTGTAAACACGAGAGTTGATAATTGACTCAAGTCCGTGTTTACCAGGCACAACATTGTTTTCCTTTATCTGTTTACTGTGAAAATTACATCACAGAGCAGTCGCAGCCTGGTCACGGACGCACAAAGGAGATAGCAGCATTTATTCCCAGCTTGATGTTGAGATATGATTTTTTAAACCTATAATTGACCCTATTTATCTATGCTATAATTATCTTGTAATCATCGGAAAACCAATCTTTCTCCTCGCACATTGATATAAAAACTCCCTTCGAGTGCACTTTGACTTTACACTTCTATGAAATGTTTTTACGCATCAGCTAGTATTTCCGCAGGATTTCTCAATTCTCGATGTAGAAAAAATATTGCCGTAACGGATGAAATATTGTAGACCACTGAAATTATGAGTACCAGCCTTTCTAGCCCAGGGCCTAGGCCTAGTAATTATAAGCTGTGTCAGTGCACGAGTTTTGGCTGTGGGGATGTTGGAGGAATTGAGGTGGCTGACAGCACGCTGAGACGACACGTATCGGCTGACAAGAAATTCACTACGGTCCAGGAGGTTGAGCAAGGAGATGTCAGTTTTTCCTCGGTAATGAAAGTTTTGGGGTACACGACGGACTTAAGGAATATACCCCTTTTCAATGGATCCCAATGGACGGTCCAAGGTTTTCATGCAGCAATCTTGGAGCTGAAGACCCGTTATCCGGGACTTACGGAGAATGCAGTCACGGACATATTATGTCTGTTTGAAAAGGTAAAATACTCTCGAGCACATCTCATTAGGCTCTGCAATATTATAAAAAAATAAAATGTTTTGTGTTGAAATCAATATGGTTTTGTGTTAATATATCAACACAAAATTGTGTTGAGTTCAATACAAATTAGTGTTGATTCTTACACAATTTGTGTTATTTTCAATACAATTCTGATGCTAAAATGGCTTCAACACAATTTTTTTCGCAGTGCGTCGCCCTGCCATAGTGAAACTTGTGACTATAGCTTACGGATAAAAAGCATTTGTGAACTTTGGTTCGAGAAAAGTTAATACAATCAGCTTTTCTTTCAACTATACACTTCTTTTCTATTTCCAGGGTGTAATAAAGACGGCGTTACAAATCATCACAGGAAGCATGTCAGTTAACCAAGTGAAAAATATGTTACAGTCCAATGGAGATCATTTGCGACCTATTGGGTACAAGAGGTCAGTTTAATATGTAGGCCAATATAATTTGATACCGAACCATACATGTAGAATTTTTTTAATTAACCTACGTATCAGCATACTGGTGTGAAATCTAAGCATGTGGTCGGAGAGAGACTAGATTGGTCGGTCATGTCTATACCCTATTTTATTTGGAAGCAGGCACCATTTTTTCCGGTCATTTCGACAATTTGGTTTCAACAGCGTGATTTACACAATCAATAGTTAACAGCAATCAATGCCGTCACTCCAGGTCTGAGAGTGTATTCCTCTGGTTGTTTCGATTAATTATTTTTTCAATTGATTTTCAACTTCATTTTAGAAAGGGAAACTCATCATGCACAGATGATCATGATAATGCAAGTGAAGATGAGCCTCTCAGACTGGACTAAGAAAAGGGGTATATTGTTCATGATATTTTGAAATAAATATGACACCAATTATCATTAGCTTCACTCTATGCACAGCATTAAGATGTAAAATCAATCTTCTCACACCGAAGACATCATATTCTGTGAAACATGCATTGATCATCTGCGGATCAGAGAAAGGTACATCATGTAATTGGAGTCCCTCAATAACATGTGGAATGATTTAGCATCGAGAATTTTCAACACCCTAATCAGGATGTATAGTTATGCCATCATAATTAATTGCAATCATTTGTAACGTCTTGCACCTTTGCCAAGTACAGGCCCATCAAATGTGAAGGGTAACAACGGAAAAAGAGAGTTGCAGCGACTTCTGAATGCAGATATCAACAATCTGCATGATGAAGATTTAACCTTAGCGTGGTCAGTACTATATATTTCTAAATCACCTTTAATGCTCGGTTTTCTAATCAATGAGTTAGCAAGATCGTCGTGCCAAATCAAACATAAGTAAGTCAAGTTGACTAATTTAACAGTAACAAATTTCGCCTTTCTTTTCTACATCAGGTTAGCCCGTTATATTAACGAGGTTCATGGCCGTCTCTTTATATTAATTAACTGCAGTTGACACATCAAGTCCATTTGCGAAATGCGTCAAGTATGATCATATGTTTTGTAATATCTACAGAATGTGTGTATCAGCAAAGAAAAATGTGACCAGGCAGACCGGGATATTGCAGCGATCAGCGTCTCGAAATACCTTGGTCCAAAACCAAAGTATGCGTTCGGAAATGTCTGGTTTGATACTGGTCAACAGTCCATAAATGTAAGATATACCAAAGAAGATATGTATATTACATGTGAATTCAAGGCGCAGACTCGGTGATACATTAAAAATAAATACAATTTATAGAAGCACTTAAAGATTGCCCAGGCATGTAATCCACAATAAAGTTGATTTGAGTTAAAATCACAACTTACATGAAATAGTATGCCTACAATGAGATTTGAAACGTGTGAATGTCACTAAGTTTATTGGCGACCTGTGTATACCATACTGGTGTACCCCAAATCACGTTGAGGCGGTGTAACTATTATCTTTTGCATGTGTCCGGTTACATATCGCTAATTAGTCGGATCTGTTCAAATAATAAGATTATTACGATTACGGAGCTTCAGCATACCTGGGTTCATGTAGATGTATAATCATGATAATTATATGAGGAGTTTAAGATCCGTGATTCTGTTAGAACTATAGCTACACAGAGGACATTTTAACACACTCTTCTTATTCGGTGTCTTCTATCTCCTATGCAGGTGAAGAAAGTTATCGCATCACATTCTCATTTCTTACAAATACTGTAGCAAGAACAGACGAGCTAGTACTCTGTCCAAGTATTGGTTTACAAGTGGACATAGGTAATTGAGGCCTTATAAAATAATGACTGGCGGCCAATGGGTGTGCCTGTTATATCCCATGCGCAGTCAATTTGTCCTATGTTAAACCGTACACCTACCGTATACCTATTGAGTTTCGCCCGAGTGAACGCCAATACATTATCTTCATATGCAATAGAGCACCGTTACATGAAAAAACTATTACCGAGTTTATACGGAGAGAATAAGTTATTTAAAGCGTGATATTTTATGAATTTTACTATTATTAATTGTATTATTATACGGAGTAAACTAATAACAGCCCAAAGTGTTATACACACTGCAAAAAAAAAAAAATACAAAAAAAAAACATATGCGGAACGACTTCGGAACCAAAACGTCTGCTTATGTTAGCTGATGTTAGGAACTGTCCCGTAATGCAGACACGACAGTAATGGGGAAAAATCAAAAGAAATCAAGATTTTCGCAAGGGGGTATCACTTGTCATCTGAGGACTATGACTACAGCCTCGCTATACCAGCCCAAAAGGATATGTGACGTTTACATACGAAAAATTTCTTTGTGATGGTAATAAAACCGATTTTTTTTTCACTCCAAAACCTGACATATAAGGTGTTTCTTGAAACCTCCTGAAATATCCCCTTCGAAAAAAACTGAGATGTTCAGTTGCATAAAAATGGAGATATTTGATTGATCAAGATGTGCTCCCGGGCTTATTTTGGTATTTTGGGACATTTACGTGAAGGGTTTTCCCCTTTAGCAAAAATATGTCACCTCAAACCAAAACCATCTTTCCAGTAAGCAAACTTCCTAATATTTTGTGTGACAAAATTATTTTGGTTTGGGGTGTCATATTTTTGCTGTAAGGAGAAAATCCTCACTGTAAATGCCCCAAAAATACCAAATCAGGCAGAGGAGCACATTATGATCAATCGTATCTCCATTTTTATATAACGGTGCATGGCAATTTTTCCGAGGCTGATATTCCAGTATGTAAACTTCTAGAAAAATCTGATTTGGCAGGTTTTGAATTGAAAAAAAAAATCAGCTTGATTACCATCACACCCAAGGGAGTTATTCCGGTATTGTCGTCAAATATCCTTTGTAAAGATGATATCACTATTGCCAACAGTTACATCTGCCCATTAATTCATTTCTAGGCTGCCCCCGAAGGTTTGCTGACGTTTGCCTTCAGGAACAAACTCGGAGATAGGCAAAGAAACTGCTTGGCAGAATTATTCATGCTGATCTCACTATTCAGTTTGCCTGTTGTGTCAAAGAAGATGACACATCTGTTAAAGTTAAAGGTCGCTGACGTTTGTGCAAGGAAAGAAAGAGATCTGCCTGAAAAAATCAATGTGAATACGGTATTCACATACGTTTTCGCCTATAAATAAGTCTGTATTATATGGTGGCTCATGTACGACATGATATTATTTTTAGTTTTGTACATATTTTTTCAGTTATAGGTTTTATTTTCTTCTTTCCCCGGAGTGGAAATGTTTTCCCCTGGATTGAAATCTGTTTGCACTCAGGTGAAAACCTTCTCATCCCGTTGAGCATGTCAAAAAGCATGTCATGTAAGGACCAAAATGGAATTGTCATCAACAGTTGGATAACCCAAATACGATGCGAATTTTCTGGGAAACACACGCATAGAACTAAAATGAATTTTTTACTATAAAAGTGAATATAATGTTTTGTTTATGTTAGCCCACAACGCATATACAAACACAATTGTACCATCTGGAATACATACACACTCTAAGCTCAGAAGGTGTAGAAAAGGTGCAAAAAAGGTGTAAATCAAACGTTTACACCTTCTGGGTTCATGTTTACACCCTTAGGAGGTGTAAATAAGGTGTAGAAAAGGTGCAAATGTATGAAGATTGATTCCAACCCTGATTTTACACCCGTAAAGGTGTAAATTTATTGAAAGGTGTTAAAAAGGTGTAAATACTTAATTTTCCATACACATTTGGAACTTAATTTCTATGTTGAGGAAATGTATTTCCTTGTCATGCTTACGGTAAACCATCAAAATTCCCAACTTTCCGCACAAAATTAAATCAATGGATCTAACAATTTGACCAGTCTCTCTAACATTTGAGCAAAAATTCTAACGGAAATATTATTTAAAAAAACGAGCTGCAGACCATAAGAGTCAATCCCCCAGTCGGTTTTACGAGGGAGTGAAAATTGAACAGCCGCTCTAGTGTTCTCACTCAAGGTTGAGCTCAAGACTACAGGGGCGTTCTGGGGTTTTGAATATCAACAGTAAAGTAAATATTATGTATCATGCAGAGTCGACAAAAGCACGTTGTTTGTCGACCAATGTAAGAAGTTATCAGATCGATATCTACAGTGCTGATAACTGCTTAGCTATCAGATAAAGTGATTTTCAACTTCATTTCAATGGGGGATTTGCACAATAAGCAGTGAATACAACGGAAACTGTACAAATTATAGGCTTTGATTGATCCACTGAGACAGGAAGGTGTGAAATGGGCTAAACGGTTCGAAGTGATAATCTTGACAGCTTGATGTGCATGTTACCCATTAAAGGTCAACCCAAACGGATTTTTTTTTGGTCTAAAACTCCTTAAAAATCATAGTTCATACTTCACTTTGTATGAAAAAAATATTGAAAAAATTCTAATCTGATCAGAAACACACGTAATATGGGAGCAAAGTGGGCTTTTCACACTTTCACAGCTGGCTTGATGACGTCACGCAGGGAAGTTTCCTGAGAAAAAACAGCGGATAACATGGAAAGCGAGTGCAGTCAGAGCTCCGGTTCAGATGTCGATTCGAGCGATATCAGATGCTTAGATGGAAATATTTTTCGCCAAGAAGATGAAATAGACATAGAGGAGGATGATGCCGGGCAAATTAACAGTTGTTTGCAGACCAACGGCGGAATTCAGCCCTATCAATTTGAGCCGTACGGCTCCGATTCTGACAGTGACAACCACTCGGACAACGTGGAACTCGACGACGACAGGATTCGGAGAGGTCGTTTGTTGAATAGTGATTGGTATGCAACTTGACTGGAAACCTTATTATCGTCATCTATAAGAGCAAATGTCCATATATTTCAAACTGTATTGAATGTAGAACGATTCTGTGATGTAAAGAACGAGCACATCTGTGTTGTTATTGTTGTTACTGACCGAGGCAGCCTTTTCGAGGGGATAAACTCCGGGATTCGGCAGTATGGACAGTAAACTGTTGATAACTCTACTGATATACGTCCGATTTGAATTTTGTTTGTTTTCCCATAATCCCCATGAAATACCAATTTCAGAATTATATAGTTTGATAAAAAATACTTTGGACATTCATGGCGAAAAGTAAGCCATGGTGAGTGGATCGGCATTCACATTTGCTCAATTTTCGACAAATTACCTCAATTAAATTGAAATCGAATGATATTCCCACAATCTCAAATGTCAAGGGATTATGAAAGTATTAATATATTTATGAAAGATCATTTTAGTATTATTAAATAGTATATATGAAATAGAGACTCATCCAGTCTAACCTGTAGGTGCTCAAGCAACAAATGCCACGCGAGAGCGAGCAGGGCATGTACAGCCGTCTCCCTGCCCGGCCCGAGACCTCGCTTGCAGGCTAGGTTCGTTCAGCCGATGTCCGTGATAGATTCTCCTTGTCCGATTTCTTTGCCGTCACATTCTGATTGTTCTTAGGTTTGATAGTTGGAATAGCTGTTCTCTTTAGTTTTGGTTTGTACCCGAATTCAACTGCTACGCTGTAGATGTTCTCGAATGATGTCTAATTTCTGTCAAAATGTGCCGAGCAAATTATACGAGTACTGGCTCAGGCCCTCTTTCCACACTCTCGTGTTGTGTACAAATTTCGTCCAATTTGCAGCGATTTTCTCGTCTTTAGGCCACAAATGAATACCAACACCGTCATCTGTAGTAAAACTGCAACCTCCCACTACACAACGTCGCGGCATATTTAACAAATGATGTCCCGATACTCCGAAAATCTCCAGAAATAAGCAGCTACTTACGACTGTGGTATACGGCTTTAACATAGAGAATACAAGACGGCTTCCCTCCGTGACGTCACAGCTGGAATTGACAGGAGAGCGATTTTCACCTTTCAAACGGCAATATCTCGCCAACCAGACTGCACAAAATTATGAAAAAAATATCATTATTTTCAGAATCGAAAGGACTATTTTTTTATATTTTTGACCTCAGAGCGTTTGGGTTGACCTTTAACAATTGTGCGATTATCGTCACAAATTATTACTTGATCAAGTAATGGTTACCATCCTGTCCGGAAACGACCCCTTTTAACACACCATAATCATAATCCGCGGCCTGCCTTTATCTCATATCTCTTTGACGCTAACACAAAGTTTTTGTTAAAGGAATAGAAAACATATGGTCAAAGTATATTCCATGCGGAAGAGTAATGCCCCCAGTGTCCAAAAACCATAACGGTGATTTTTTGCGATTTTTTCCAACTGAAATAAAAACTCTGAAAGACGCGAAAAAGGCTGCAAATCGACAGGACATAGTCGCCGCCATTGTTAAATTTAGGCTGAATTTGAGCCAATCAGAAAATTCGGATTATTTTGTGCGCTCTGCGCGTGACGTCACTTGGCTCCAAGATTCTCGCTGTTAAAACAGAATAACATGCCGGTATAGTTCAGATTCCCGCAGTGTCTGAAACGACCTGAGAGTATTTATGCAGGGATATTAATTAGAAGACAAGTTTGTGTGTTTGTACGAGTATTTCACAAATACCCTGTCAATATGTCACAATGCGTGGCGTTTGGGTGTTTTAACAGGGCTGACAGTGACAGTAGGCCGAACAATATTCCGATTGACGTCTCATTTCACCGATTTCCATTGCGTAAGCCCGACTTGCTGAAGCAGTGGGAACATAACATCAGTCGACAGGGCTTCAAACCGACGAAGAACTCAAGACTTTGTTCCGCGCACTTTTCACCAAATTGTTTTAAGGAAGATGCTTATGCAAAATATGGAATCCATCCCGAGGGAACGCAGAAAAGATTGCTGAAAGAAGACGCTGTGCCAACTGAGTTTGTGCATCGTCACGCTCACAAATCAAAACGAGTGTCAACAGTTGCCAGGTTGGAAAAGCGAGAACAGCAAAGAAAGATCGGGGAGGTATTGTGTTCAAGTTATTTATATTATTGGTGATCTAGGCCTATGGCTGTCCACAAAAAGAAATATATTTTCGTAATTGGGTGATTACCGCGGGTCCAGTTTTCAACATACATTTGAGTGGGTAGTTGTTGCTGTTTCTTAGGGTATGTGCGGGTACTTTCTGGATCAACTCTATTCGAGACGGCTGATCCTTATTCACCGATCACTGCGGGGAGTAACGAGGTGAATCTTAACAGGGGATTAGATAGCACATAATTTGGTAGACATTTCATCATAAACTGTGGTTCAAAAACCTTTAGTATGTCAAAACGGTCCCTATTCCCTAAACCATGCTTTAATTTCATGACTTTTATCTTTGATGTTTTTTAATTATTGACAGTTTTCTGACATGGCTCTATTCAACTCAATGTTAAGTTTCACCGCGCTGCTTCATCAAGTGTGAGGATGTGTGCTCCCTCAAATTGGAGATGTGGCATGATTTCTACACCTTAGTTAACGTTTTGTTATGCATTGGTTGACTGGGTGATGGCAAACAAAAAGACATTAGGTACCGGTAGTGAAGGTGCGGGGGGGGGGGGTAGGCTTCACCTTATTCAAAATCTCAATATCACAGGTGTTGTGACTTATTATCGGTACTAAACAGCTAAATGCATATGTCCTCCTCAAACCACCAATTTTGTGTTGATATTTTTCTGCACGCAGCATGATGTTTCTTCCTAAATTTCAGTTACTGTCAGAGTCCTCCCAGAAGGAGATAACTGTGTGTCGGGAATCTACAAGCGATAGTAGCACTACAGCAGTTCCAAAACTGGTAAATTCATTTGGAACTGTTTATTCTTTAAACTGGGTATTTTCCAATAGATTACGATATTGAGATTTTATCCATATGTTTTAGGGGTTTGGGGGGGGGGGAGGGGTTACAGTGTAATATAACCATTTCTCATAGTAAGTTATCTCTAGCATAAAGGAATTTAAATTTTTACATCATTAATCTTTCGAAGATTATTCCATTTGTTAAATGAAGCAATAATCTTCAATAGTTTTACTGTCTGGAGCTTTCTGCCTGGAAATATAAAATTTGATTATATCGTTTTTGTTGTTTTGAAGATTGGCCCCTCTAGGGCCAAGAAGAGGAAAGCTGCTGCTGAAACGGTTACTAGGGCAATGGTCGAATTGGAACACGAGAGCACAGAGGGCACGGTGTTTACCGAACCAGAGTCACATGTACACCCCCAGACACCCACATCTGTATCAAGACAGCAGGTATCTCAACCTTCAGAACAATACAGCTCATCTCATTTTGGTCAATCTGCCAGCGAGATACCAAAATTTTCTAATTTTAGTTTCTGTTTAAGTAGGTTACATTTTTTTATCATACTCTTTTTGAGGCATGAGTAGTAAGTTTACTCAAAAACCATTTTTTTTTTATCATTTTTCTGTCATAAACCACTGTTTATGCTGCCGTGAATCCCATTTCAAGCTCACAAATACTGGTATGTGTAGAGTCTCATTGTCTAATGAAGTTTTATAATTTTCTATTTCAGTCTGCTATTCCTCAGCTATCATCTCTGTATGGTACTCCGCGTTGAACAGGGAGAGATCACCCTTATGCAAATAGACCTCTGCGTTCTTGTGCCACTCAGACTACATGGAACAGCACTGTCGAGCAGGAAGTGTTCATTGATGAGTCAGAGTCAAGTTCTCCAATTCAGTCACCATCGCGCTCGAAGTTTGGTGGAGAGATAACAGATGAAGAACAACTCGCGGAATATTTGCCATCAACGGACAGCAGTGAATCAAGCAGTGCAGAGAAGTCTGGAACTTTCGACCCCTGTAAAATGAAAAAGTATATTGTGTTTGAGGAAAATCTGAAAGATCTTCACAAATTCTGTAAGGAATGTGGCAGTCCAGTCACAAAATCTTCCAAGTTCACGAGAGGTTCGATGGTCGGTTTCAAGATTTCCTGCCACAGTGGTCACTCATATGTCTGGCATTCCCAGCCTCTTGATAGGAAGCAGCCAATGGGCAATTTGCTCATTGCAGCTGCAATATTGACTAGTGGGAGCACCTATTCCAAAATAAGTGCTTTTGCTGACATGCTGAACCTCCTGTTGTTCTCGAAGACTGTGTATAATAAAGTACAAAAACAAAGCATTCTGCCAGTGATACAGGAATGTTGGGAGGAGGAAAGAAGAAAGGCTACAGAAGAAGTTAAGCTAATAGGATCTGTGGTGCTTGCGGGAGATGGGCGTTGTGACAGTCCTGGCCATACTGCCAAATATGGCTCTTACACTCTCATGCATACAGATGGGGATGGGAAATCTGGCACAAGAAAGATAGTTTCTATGAAGCTTGTACAGGTTTCAGAGGTAATTACTTTAGTAAATTTAGAAACTTCTTGTTTGGGGGAGTCATTGGTCAATGCAGATCGTGATCACTATCCAAGAGAATAGCAATTAACACAGCTCTTGTCTAAAATATACTATTGCATTAAAACTGAAATCCCTGAAAAGATGTTGGGAAGTGTTGTTTAGTTAATTGGGGGAGGGGGGGGGCATTCATTTTGATTCTGATCTGTAGGCACTTCTTGAATGCTTAATTTCTAATGTAGTGCTCACAAAACATACTGTGTTTTTTTAAACAGGTCAAGAATTCTAACCATATGGAACCAGAAGGTCTGAAGAGATGCCTAAAGGAGGTCACTGACAGTGGATTGGAAGTTGGTGTTCTGGCAACTGATCGTCACAACATGGTCACCAGCATGATGAAGAAGGACTACAAACAGGTACATTTATACAATTTACAGGTCTCCATTTTCAATGAAAATCATGGCTTTTTATAGTGTTATTAAACATGTTAAACTGTGATAAAAAAATTCTGCTAGCTGTATTCAGGTTGAGTAAATACAGTGACATTGGCAGCTCAGTGTAGTGTCGTCTAAGCCTAACTCATCCTTCCTCTGTCCCCTTTTCTTTTGTTTTTAGGATAATGATCATTCTCGATCATCACCTGATCACTCTCCGAACATTTTCTCTTGGACTATTGGTCAGTCTCCTCCACATACCATGGTGACTGAAATTGCAATGGAGATTGAATTGAGTGTGTTACCACTGAAGAGTGAGAATATCAAAGTTTGACCACTAATATTCTATCACACTCTCCATTGCATTTCTAGTCTCAGATATGATGTTACTTGCCATTGTATTTCAAAAGATGATGCTATTTCATATATTTATATGGTATGCAAGATATTGTATTATTATCACTTGAAATGCAGATAAACCATCAATTTGACACCTGGCATCTTGCAAAAGGCATTGTGAAGAAGCTCACCGCCAAGGCCAAAAAGAAGGACTGTACCGACCTTGCTCCTTGGATACAGAGTATTTCAAATCATTTGTGGTGGGCATGTGCTACATGCGGAGAGGACAAACAAGTTCTGCGGTAGGTGATA
Source organism: Hanleya hanleyi (assembly GCA_036873755.1). Taxonomy (NCBI): domain Eukaryota; kingdom Metazoa; phylum Mollusca; class Polyplacophora; order Lepidopleurida; family Hanleyidae; genus Hanleya; species Hanleya hanleyi. The sequence continues at coordinate 907 of JAVTVY010046268.1, read as the reverse complement.
GTGTGGATTTATAGGTGATACAGAAAAGAAAAATACCATTGAATCTACCTTTACTACATTTATTTACATTTGTTTTTAACAGTTTTGAATAATTTTGTCAACTTGAAGTCATGGGAGCATCTTATCCCAGGGTGCAAAAAGCATGAACTTATGCAGTATAGAGATATTTAGGGGGAGGAGGGGGGCAATGCTGAGAGAGGGAGTTCACCTCCCCCACTCTCTAAAGCACTCCCAAACTTGACAACTTTTGTCTCTGCCCTGCCATTGAATTGACAGCACTTGATCACTTAATGTAGTGGAAATGTATTGCATGACAAGCACACCTAAACTAGTGGATTAGATTGTTGCAGATTATTCTTCAGAAATTAATAGGAACAGTGTGTACTTTGTGGATACTAAATATGGTTTACAAACACAAGTATCTTTCATCTTATGTCATTGTTGTCTGCTGGTTTTGAACCAGCAGTCTAGAATATACAATAATCAGATAGTGTGGGACCTCTTTGTGACCACTTCCAGTAGTTAGAGAACTAATTAATCTTAACTACAAATGTCCAAAGTCTCATTTCACTGTTTAGCATACATTTTAAGCCAGAACTGTATCTTAAGCCTCAGAGATCAAGCTGTCTTATGTGTTCAGGGTATCTATAATCAGCTAGAGTTATGTAATAATTTCTAAAGATGGCAGATTCCCATGATCACCCCCTGGGGTGTTGATCTGAACAAAATCTACTGTACACATATGTCACAGGTTGCTTTGTCTCAGCTGAGGTTGACTGGTTTGTCAAGTAGTGAGTTACAGCCAATATAAGTAGTTCATCCACAATCAATAGAAACTCGAGAATATGAGGACTTTACATAGATTTTTATCAGCATTTGTTATTTAGCTTACATAATATTTGTCACT
>JAVTVY010046267.1:0-20314 GCA_036873755.1 Hanleya hanleyi | reverse complement strand
AGTGCATTTCAGATGGAACGATTGTGTTGAGTATTTGCTTGGAAAACTTTGGGATCCTGAAAAGGGCCATTGAAATGGTGACATGTACTAGATTTATTTGTTGTACTCTGTGAGGTCTTGGGTTTTTATCTGGAATCAATTTCCACTCTCAAGTTGAAATTAAGTTGCACATGTTAAGTGAAAAATTGTGAGTTTATTCTTGATATGTGGAACATCTAGACATGCTAACTGGTCTTGTCTGCCACTGTTTGTTTTGATACCACCAATACACATCCAACATGGTCAAATTTGGGGAATGATAGAATGTTTATTACAAATGCTGCTGCAAGGAATCTTGGTGAATGAATTTGATCACAGAATATGTGAGTTGTAATAGGCATGATAGGATGGTCAGTTTATTAGGAGAATTACAGTAGTTCTTCTTTCCTCTGGTTGTTTTTAGGAAATAAAAAAATTGTAATTTGAAATTTGAAAAACTTTAGAGTAAATGTGATGGAAGACAAAGTGTTTTTATTAATACCAAAACTGGGTATCTGTGCTGGAATTGTCAATGTAAAAGGGAGAGTTATCTGCCCTGGTGTGAAAGTCACCACAGAATTATCTCCCCAGATGTGTTTCTCTCACTTTTCAGTTGTTTTGGTTCTAAATCTTCATCAAATTCCCTGTTTTCACAAGATTCAGTCTGTCATAACATTTTCCATGCATCTGACACAAGTTATTCCCCTTTGATCAACAGAATATAAATGTGGAGGTACGAGAACAGGGAGCATGCTCTCTATGGGCTCTGGCGGGTCATACAAAAACACAGCAGAGAGACATCGCTGAGAGAATGGGCATTCCACTTATTATACAGATGTTACTGGAACACACAGAAAAACTTCTCTATGTTGGTAAGCTCAATGTGATGCCCGTATTAGAGATTTGTGATAAGTTTGCTGGATAACTTTGAATATGTGCAGTGAAATGCGATGCGGTTGTGACTAGTATCGGATGTCGGAGATAACTAATGTATGGGAAATGTGAACGTCAAACTCCAGCAAAACATAATGAGCTCTGGAAATCCTTGACGAGATACAGTCAAACAGCAGTCAATGGCAGTCAAACTCTTGCTCAGAAGGAGGTAATGTTTAATTTCCCCAATTAATGTGTCCTTGTGCTGTCACGTACTGTATCAATAATCGTATACTATAGGGTGTACTTTTCTTTCAATCTTTCCAATTTTTAGCATACTAACTTGAGTAATCGAACTTCAATTTGTGATACCATGTATAAAAGCACCCAATCGGGGTACAATCGAGTACTGTGGACACGGACATGGACATTGAAAGAAAAGTACACCCTCCACTCAAAAGAGTTATTATTTATATAGTACATGACGGAGCATGCACTCATCTACTCCCTCTGCACTAGCATTTTTAACAGATCCAAACTGTTATCAACACTGTCATGAACATGAATAAAGCAAAGATATACTTTTCACCACCTATGTAATTTCAAAGATGATACTCCAAGCTTTCAAACAAGGTATAATATGACGAAAATATTTGTCTACAAATAATTCATTTTTGCATGCAAAAACACATTTTTGAGAGGCAATCACCGAACTTATTTCTATCGGTACTTATGGGGTAAACAAAAGATTACCTCTTTCCGAGATTGAGTAGTTTGTCCACTGTGTTGCCTCTGTATCTCGTCAGAGATTTATAGAGCTTGTGTTTAGCCGGTGTTTGACAGGAGTGGCCAGACCTTTTCCAGCAAGGACGTTCACGGTTCCCATACCACACATTAACAAATTCGATACCAGACATAACCTCATCTCATTTGACTGCACATAGTCCAGTTTAGTCTGCAATGTTACATATCAGATTCAGACAGACCAACTCGCTGTCTGGTTTAATGACTGATTTTAAATGGGTAAGTGGTCGGCCATTGTGGTATCTCCTCTTACATGAACTATATCCCGATTTTTTGAATTCCTGTCAGTTAGATTGGAGGTCCTGAGCATTACCCTACCAAATGTGACTGTTAATCTTTCTATCAGGTTGTATGACGGCCATCGCATTGGGCAGAGAGAACATGGAGAACCAGATCAAACTGGCTGAGGCCGACGCCTTCCAACAACTGGCTCGTCTTTTGAGGTCACACAAGACGTCAGACCGTGTGCTACTGATGGTCATCAAAGTCCTTGGAACTCTCTGTGTCGGTATGTCTATGTTAGTATACAAAAATCATGGTTCATGTACCTCCTGGAAAGTCCTTAAAACTCCTGGAACTTAATTGCTGACCTGGAAAGTCCTGGAAAATGCTTAAAAATGAAGTTAAGCTACTGGAAGAACTATACTTGCGTCTTCTGGGAGAACCAGCGATCTGATGTCATGCATTGCTGTGCCAAAATTTGTTTTTGAATTTCGTTAAATTGCTCTTCTAATGTTGTGAGTTATGGTGCTAAAGACCCCCTGGAAAATTAAAATTATTGACCTGGTAAGTCCTGGAAAACTCCTGAAATTCTCTACTGCTGTAAGAGAATGAACTCTGAAGAATTATATCTGTGTTAGGTCTGAAAATCTCTGCCAAAACTTCACTATGAATTTAGAAAACCGACTACGCCCATTTCTCATTTGTAAGAAGAGCGATTAGTTGCTGTCCATCACTACTTTAACTCTTTCACTAGGGGTGTTGTGATCACTCTTCTAAAATTTTTCATTTTTTATTAAAAAAATAAAATGATGAGCATGCCCACTGGAATGAATGTCCATGGTCGAACTTCCAAGGATGAACATGATAAATGGGAGTGCTCACAATCCTAGGATAGTGTAGCTACTAGTTCGTTCACTGTATCCACAAATGAACAGCATACGAACTGGCGATCAAGCGTATTCAGCAATGTATTGCAACATCTGTTCCTCAAAATACACATAGCGACGATGCCATGTTTCATGTGCACAGTGGGCGATTCTCAAGTGGTGATGATAAACAAGAAACACTGCTTTCCTACTTTTCAGCAGTGATTGTCTCCCTTGGTTAGAGTGGCCCAAAAAAAAATAAGGGTCGGCGCCAAATAGCTAGCGATGGTCGGGTTATGGGGAAACCAAAGATATTTTCCACTAAGCCTAATGAATCGTATTGTTGAGTGATCCTTCTAGCAATACAAAATCCAGAGTAGCATTCAGCAGCCTCCTGGAGACTAGCAGAGACATGGACAGTTTGACTTTTAAGTGACCATTGTCGTGTGATAGACATGACCCAAAGAAACCATCTGAGAACATTTAATTTTACTCGGCCATCTCAGTGCTAATTGCTCCAGATTTATTGTATACTAAAGTATTCAAAAATATAATGTACTTAGAAATTTACCTCCCATATTACACAGCATTTTCATGTTGACTTGAAAATCACTATTTGTCCCCTGCCACATAAGTGAGATGTGACTCCTGAAATGCTGTTTGTTCTTCTGTCTGTTGGGTCGTTGGGCTTTTATAAAGTGCTTTTGCACAATTTCAATGTTGAAAGTAATATCCGCTTTCAGGAGGCTTCCCAGCAGGGGACGTGCTAACTGCACCACTTGTGTAAAAAAAAGAGGATATTCCTACTAGGTATGGAGACGACGTGGCAAAATATGGCATCTTGTTTGACTTGATTAGCTTATTGGCTTATAACCTGGTTCTTTTTAAGGTGTAGCTTACAGAAACAACAGACTGACCCAAAGACGTATCGCAGATGAAGCGGTGATACCCATTCTGATTCAATTGTTATTAGCGCCCCCTAGTGAGGAGATAAAGGTTGAAGTGGCCAATACTCTTGGTTGTGTAGTGCTCAATAACCATGAAAACCAGGAAAAGTTACAAGACGAAACAGGATTCACGTTCGACATACTTCTTGATTTGCTCAGATCTAAAGACCAAGTGAGTAACAGTCATCTGAAATATTCAAATGAGGCATTTGCACTATAACTCAAGTTTATCCCCAGACAATACCATCTTGACTCGATGGCAGCGGGCAGTGTACGGACACGTGGCTGGCTGCATGAGGTCCGGTTCATTAATTCAAGCCAGAATATATTTTTAACCGATAATATCTGGTATATTCTTGACATGCAGTTGCCAAAATTATCATAAATGTAAGCTTTTTTGGTCCTTTCTTGGAATATTAGGAATATTTGATTCATATTATTACCCCTCAGCCCATAGGGCTGTGGGGTCTTGTCGTTGCCATGTACGTACGTCCGTCCGTCCTAGCGTCCGTCCGTCCGTCAACATGTTCTTGTCCGTTGAATATCTGCAGATCTATGAAGTCGGGCCTGACCAAACTTTGGTGAGAGCTTCCTGAATGTTGACTGATGAAATGATTAGATTTTCAGATGGCTATGATGATTTCATGATTTTTAATTATTTTTTTTTATTATTTATTGATGGCTCAGCTTTTGCACTGTTATCTATACCCATCAACATGTTCTTGTCTGCTGAATATCTGCAGATCTATCAAGTCGGGCCTGACCAAACTTTGGTGAGAGTTTCCTGAATGTTGACTGATGAAATGATTAGATTTTCAGATGGCTATGATGATTTCATTATTTTTTTTATTTTTTATTTATTGATGGCTTAGCTTTTGCAGTGTTATCTATGCCCATCGGGAACCCTTGGTTACATGTTTCATTGTGACTTTTGAAGGTTTCCTGATACAAGAAAGCCTGGTCCATTCAAGATCCAAGATTATCATTGGATGGACCCCCCCCCAATTCCCATTTATCTGGGAGCTTTCATGATGCTACACTTGTTCAATCTATGCACTACCCTCGGGAGGATTTCCCCACCCCTGGGGCACTAAATGTTATTGGACTTTTACTTATACAGCTTCTCAGCTTCATGTGATATGTATGAGATGCAGTGTACATTTTTTTTTCACACACACATGCGGAATCAGCTAAAATTTATTCCTTTATAGTAATAACTAACAGGTTGGTGACATTATTACCCCTCAGCCCATAGGGCTGTGGGGTCTTGTCGTTGCCATGTACGTACGTCCGTCCGTCCTAGCGTCCGTCCGTCCTAGCGTCCGTCCGTCCGTCAACATTTTCTTGTCCGCTAAATATCTTCAGATCTATGAAGTCGGGCCTGACCAAACTTTGGTGAGAGCTTCCTGAATGTTGACAGATGAAATGATTAGATTTTCAGATGGCTATGATGATGTTATGATTTTTAATTATTTTTTTTATTATTTATTGATGGCGTAGCTTTTGCACTGTTATCTATGCCCATCAACATGTTCTTGTCCGCTGAATATCTGCAGATCTATGAAGTCGGGTCTGACCAAACTTTGGTGAGAGCTTCCTGAATGTTGACAGATGAAATGATTAGATTTTCAGATGGCTATGATGATGTCATGATTTTTAAAAAAAAAAATTATTATTTATTGATGCCTTAGCTTCTGCACTGTTATCTATGCCCATCAACATGTTCTTGTCCGCTGAATGTCTGCAGATCTATCAAGTCGGGCCTGCCCAAAATTTGGTGAGAGCTTCCTGAATGTTGACAGATGAAATGATTAGATTTTCAGATGGCTATGATAATTTCATGATTTTTTATTTTTTTAAATTTTTTAATTTATTGGTGGCTTAGCTTTTGCACTGTTATCTATGCCCATCGGGAACCCTTGGTTGCATGTTTCGTTGTTAATTTTGAAGGTTCCCTGATACAAGAAAGCCTGGTCCATTCATGATTATTATTGAATGAAGGACAACATTTTTCTTAAATTTTGCTATTAAATCATTCTATTCTACATCATATGATTTATTCTAAAACTTTTGCGTGAACCATATTTGTGTCCACGCATTTAACTGGTACAACATAATGCTTCAATTTTTGTCACCAAACATGTTACTGTACCTTGGAAATTATGTAAAACGAGTGATTAGGAGAGCCCATTTTTAGCCTGACTGTGTGCAATTTTGAATCAGTTTGCATACCTGGAGCTCCCCCCAAATAATGATAAGGGTTGGCCTGTGTCAATAAGTGTGTTTACTTGTTATCACACTTATGCAATGCATAAATTGCCACTGATAAAGCTACACTTCCTTGCATGCTGTAATCCCAGCACATCACTCACGTGAAACCGAAGTCTGTTATATACGGTATCCAGGGATTTTTTGCAGGTTCCGATCCCAAACTCCCAGTTCCTTTTCGTAATTCATTATTGAGGGTCCAATTTTTTTAAGTGAATTTTGGCGCAAAGAGCCTGTGATCAATCACAAAACAAAGGTTTATTAACATGAAATTCAATACCCAGCTATGCAATCGGATCGATATTGAGGCTTTCAGAAGCTTTTTCTAGGAGTATTTCCTTCAGAAATCTTTTCAAATTGAACAAAAACAACACTTTCGTTTTTTGTTTCATTTGAGTTTTGTGTGCCCATATGTTTTCCAAAACTAAACTGGCTCTAGATGCAGCCCTGATCCTACTTGACTAAAAAAAAACAGGCTGAGGGGTCCATGCACCTTTTAGGTGCTTGCCTGCAATTCATGTTTTATTTCAGAAGTACAAGAGGAAATAACCAGCAGTATCGAACCCCTGTTTTTCTTCAATTTTGGTACATTGATTTATCCAAAAGCTTTTGCATGTTACTGTACCTTGGAAATTATTTAAAACAAGTGATTAGGAGAGCCCATTTTTAGCCTGACTCTGGGCAATTTTGAACCAGTTTGCATATCTGGATCTTATGCCCCCCCATAATGATAATGGTGGGTTTGTGTCAGTCATTGTGTTTCTATGCCATTAACTTGTTAATCACACTTGTGCAATGCATAAATTGCCACTGATAAATTAAGCTACACTTTCTTGCAGCCCTCCGGCTTAGGGCAGCATGGTTTGTACCATGTTTTTCTGGCACAGGAGGTAGATGAAAGTACCAAACAGAATGGGCTCTCTGAGGATCCATTGTAATCAGTGTCTGTAGAGTCTAATTTTCAAAATTCGAAATTAAATTTTTTTTTGTAATTTTGGTTGGGTTTTTGTTGGGGTTAGGGTTTTGTTAGGGTATGTTTGTTTGGGTCATCGTCGCCGTGTGACCAATAAGGTTAAGGGCGACGTTAAGCTTCAAACAACCAACCAACCATTTTCTTGCATGCTGTATCCCAGCACACCACTCACGTGAAAACGAAGTCTATAAAATACGGTACAGAAATCACACAAACTGTATCCGCAAGGCTGTATCCAGGAATTTATTGCAGGTTCCGATCCCAAACTCTCAGTTCCTTTTCGTAATTCATTATTGAGGGTCCAATTTTTTTTAGTGCATTTCGGCGCAAAGAGCCTGTGATCAATCACAAAACAGACGTTTATTAACATGAAATTCAATACCCAGCTATGCAATCGGATCGATATTGAGGCTCCCAGAAGCTTTTTCTAGGAGTATTTTCTTCAGAAATCCTTTCGAAGTGAACAACAACAACACTACTTTCGTTTTTTGTTTCATTTGAGTTTTGGGCGCCCATAAGTTTTCCGTAACTACATTGGTTCTACATGCAGCCCTGATCCTACTTGACTAATAAAAACAGGCTGAGGGGTCCACGCACCTTTTAGGTGCTTGCCTGCAATTCATGTCATATTTACACCAGTTAGTAATAGTTAAAAAAGCCCCAGGTTGAAGAGATAGGGGAGAGATCATGAGAATGAACCGGAGCTCACCTGGATGCCAGTGCACCTCTCACCTCCAGGACAAGATAGAATTGCCCAAGGATTAATGTGGAGATTGTGGAATGACCTCAGTATTCAGAAACCCATGGATGCATTTTCTTCTAGTATCCCCCAGAATCCAATGAGAATGACTAATGTTAATCTCAAAATTTAAAATCAGTCAATCAGATGTATCAAATATTAAACATATCCCAATTTACAGTTGGGTTTCTCAATGATCTATGGAGCATGATCTGGATATGGATACAATTATCCATGACAACAACAAACAACATTATGTGCAAGTGAAATGGTTTGTTCTGCTGTTTGCTAGTTTCACTGCTGATAAATGAGAAGTTCATTTTCTGTCATTGCATTTTCAGGTGATTCAAATGCCGTGCGAACATAAAAAGTGTGAAAATGTGTCAGATTATCCAATAATCTTGCAATCAAGCATAATAAATTGCAGTTTGAGATTGCAAAATTGACTACACATAAAAAATTTATTCAAAGACATGCTGATAATTTGAACAAGAATCTTCATCCCAGTTTTCGTTCAAATTACCTCACCCCCCCCCCATTATCTGGAGCAGTTAATATGTTATTAGTAAGGATTTGACAATGTTAAAGGGAGGCAACTCTTCCAATATGATGTCACTTTCCCTGTTAGGGCTGTTCCATTTAAAAAGGTATGGGAGGGGCGGAAGGCAGCTTTGAATTATACCCCACCACCCATAGAAATTTTATTGAGCTTCACAATGTTGTAACATGGATTGAAGGGAATTTCCTTCCATGACCCATAGAATAATATCTTGAGTGCCTTCCTCCCCTCCCATACCTTTTTAAATGGAACAGCCCTTAGCCACCTTGAAGAGAGAAAACATCAAGATCCCTAATTGCAGAAATAAATATGTTTGTGATTTTGCAGGATATTCGTCTGAAAGCCGGGATGTCCCTGACGGTGTTTGCCTTCAACAATGTTACCCAACAGTATGCCATCCGTGAGGCGGGGGGAATCAAATACTCGGTGTTTGAGAGATTTATAAACTCAGACGATGAATACTATCAGTGCTATGCTGCTTTCCAGGTTAGCATGGTCAAGGAGTAGTTATGATATCATACAAAAAGCTTGCCGACATTAGGGCTATTCCAGAAAAAAAGGCATGGGGGGGCGGATGACAAGTCTTTTTTTTTTCTATGGGTGGTCGTGTTAAAATGAAATCCAATTCTGTGGGTGGTAGGCTCAATAAAGAAATGGATTCTATGGGTGGTGGGTAAATAAAAGCAATGGTGTCAATCACACCCCTACCTAGCTTTATTCAGAGAGACCCATCCCTCTGCTTGACTTTAAAATCCCAAACAATCCTAAAAACGGCAATTTCATTCTTTGTTTGCAAGTTGTTGTTGCTCTTTGTCTCTTCGCTAAAAAGGCGGGAAAATTTGTGGTGACATCACTCTTCATATAGGGAACCTTTGACACCCCTTTCAAAATGCACAGAATAAAGAACTAGAGCCTATGGGCTTTAATGAGATCTGTTAGCTGGGTTATTGGGGGATAAGTTTGTAATGAAATAAACGAACCAACCAATGAGATGTTATGAACTGACATTTTCCTGTTGAAAAGCAAACGTTTCCTGTTGTAATTTGGCGACTTCAGACGCTTCCTGTCAACAGAAAAATTCGGTCTTTTAAAGGTCTCCGGTTAAAAGAATAACGTTTCCGGTTGTGATCGTCCAATCAGCTTTTTTATTTGGGCCGCGTGTATTCCAACATTTACACCAACACGTGCAAATCTCCACTGGTAAACGTTTCCGGTATGTAGTGTATTTTAACCAATGAAAACCGTTCTTACAAATAAGGTTTTGGAGAATATCTTTGGCACCCGGACAATTTGCGCAGGACATGATGCACGGTGGGCATGAGGAATACAATATGCGCGAATAGTTGTAAGGGTTATTTTGATTGGTTCAAACAGACTACATAGCGGAAATGTTTTGCCAGTGGACACGTGTTGATGTTGAGGTTTGAACATACGCGGAAGCAATAAAAAAATCTGACTGGACGGTCACAACTGGTAACGACTTCCCTTAAACCGGAAACGTTTAAAAGTCTCGAATATTACTACTGGAAACGTTTGCCTTTTGACAAGAAATGTCTAAAGTATCTGACGTTACAACACTAAACGTTTGCTTTTGACAGGAAAGGTCCTCCAAATGTCAATTCATGACATCTGATTGGTTGGTGCAAGTTAAATGCTTAAATTTATTCTACGTTTGGATTTATGGCACGAACCGCCCTTCTTAAAAGGTACCTGGTACTGACATACTGAAGTTGAACATACCAAAGAAAGGCAGTCCTAGGATAAAAGTAACTCCGAAAATGGAAGCCGAAATATAGAATATTATATCACAATGACTTCCATTTTCGGAGTTACTTTTATCGTAGTTTATGTGAAATTGATCTGTGGGAACAATGAAAGGTAGTCCTGAGGAATGAGGGAAGTTGCACACGTTACGCTAACCATGTGTTACCCAATTAATTTCCGTCCAATTAGACACTACAGTAGGTGCTCATCCAACCTTGACTCAACCAAAATAGCTGAATTTTGCTCTTTATCTGGATACATAATTCCTCCAATACGTCAGTTCGGGATTCCAGATGAACACCATGACCACCATGTTAATTTAACCAGCATAAAGAAAGCAATATGATACCTTCTTTAACATGGTACTGTTGGTGTTGCGTTGAAACTGCAAACTGACCTGTTGAGAATTCGATGGAAAAAGGGGCCAGTGGAATGAAGTCTAGGCCTAAATATCCACAGGGGATTGAGGTCAGTTTGTACAGAACATACATGGGGTAAATAAGAGAGATTATATCTAGGGGTAAATAGAGACTGATTTAGTGTTATGAGTGAGAAGGGCTGGATATCAAGGTTGATGATGGTTATGCCACAAGTTAGGATAAGACAAGACATGTATTACACTTTCTGGATATCCCAGGGTTGACTGGTGGAGTACAAGATAGGAACAGATTATAAAATATGTTACAGCTTGCTCTTGTGAGAAAAGCAAACAGTGGCCTGCAAAGGTGATAATGAGACAATGGTGGCCAGGTTGGTTGCTATGGTAGAGCATTTCTCACATATACACCTAACCAGCTAAACTGTATAATTTTCTCAGCAGAGTCCAAGCTTTGGTAAGGTGACGATACCAGTCTGCCATACTTTAGGGCGTATTAATCTCATATTTTGTGGGAAAACAAAGAACAGAGTATATTTAATGCAGATAAGGGATCAAATATATGCCAAGTGACTATTAGTGACTAAATATAGACATACAAATGCCTTTCAACCACTAAGAATCCCCAAAACTCATCTATGTGGAACTACTTTCATGCAGCGTAAGGCTATCCCGTGAGTCGGTTTGCACTTTTGTCCATTTCCCCACAGCATTCTAAAGAGCCTCTGGCTTACGCCAGATCTCAAAAAGAAGGGTTCCCGAAGAAGCTCTTCTTTGTGAGAAGGTAACAAAGGTCACATTCCACAAGGGGATTTCCAGTTTTACTTCAGCTTAATTCCAATCGCGATCTGAGCCAAGTAATTGTTTTATACTTGATGAAACATAATGCTGGATGGCCAACCAGTTGAGTGTCGTACAAAATGTAATAAAGGATTCAATTTTTTTAATTTGACAAGGATATGCCCCATTATTGAATCTATGGATCATACTAGAAATGGATTTGCAGTGCCCCTTGCCAGTTCAGCCATGTGAGCCTGTGCAAACGATTTTTTTGTGGGTTTCTCTGATACATCCAGCTGAAATCAAACTGGGAGTATGGTTGATGCTGATTTGAAGACAGCAAAATTTGTGATTTAAAAATAGCAAATGTTTCAGAATAAAGTATAAATTGTTTTTCCACTGATTTTTTAAATGAATCAATAAGATCGATGTGAGTGAGATCCTGGTGGGATTTATGAACACAGCAACCATTTTATACCTCTGTTTTTGTTGTCCCCCGCTACTTAGTAGGGGGGGGACTTAGAAACACCGGTGTCCGTAATTCCGTAATTCCGTGATTCCGTAATTCTGTAATTCCGTAATTCCGTAAGATTTTCTTGTCCGGACAATAACTCGTGAACGATTTAACCGATCAACTTCAAACTTGGGGTGTGCCTTGACATTGGTGAGAGGGCGGTTGGGATTGTTTTTCAGCAATGTGCGTAATCAAATATGGCCGCCGTCAGCCATTTTGGATTATAAGCAGTACGATCTTAGATTTTCTTGTCCGGACAATAACTCGTGAACGATTTAACCGATCAACTTCAAACTTGGGGTGTGCCTTGACATTGGTGAGAGGACGGTTGGGATTGTTTTTCAACAATGTGCGTAATCAAATATGGCGGCCGTCAGCCATTTTGGATTATAAGCAGTTCGATCTTAGATTTTCTTGTCCGGACAATAACTCGTGAACGATTTAACCGATCAACTTCAAACTTGGGGTGTGCCTTGACATTGGTGAGAGGACGGTTGGGATTGTTTTTCAGCAATGTGCGTAATCAAATATGGCCGCCGTCAGCCATTTTGGATTATCAGCATTTCGATCTTAGATTTTCTTGTCCAGACAATAACTTGAGAACGATTTAACCGATCAACTTCAAACTTGGGGTATGCCTTGACATTGGTGAGAGGACGGTTGGGATTGTTTTTCAGCAATGTGCATAATCTAATATGCCGCCATCAGCCATATTGGATTATAAGCAATTGGATCTTAGATTTTCTTGTCCGGACAATAACTCGTGAATGATTTAACCGATCAACTTCAAACTTTGTGTGTGCCTTGACATTGGTGAGAGGACGGTTGTGATTGTTTTTCAGCAATGTGCATAATCTAATATGGCCGCCGTCAGCCATATTGGATTGTAAGCAGTTGAATCTTGTCTGGACAATAACTCGAGAACGATTCAACCGATCTACTTCATACCTGGGGAGTGCCTTGACATTGTTGAGGGGAGGATTAGGATTGTTTTTCAAGGACGTGCTTAATCCAATATGGCCACCATCGGCCATACTGGATTTCATTGGATTTTAAGCAGTTTGATCTTGTCCGGACAATAGCTGGAGTACGATTCAACTGATCTACTTCAAACTTGGGGAGTCCCTTGACCTTAGTGAGAGGACAGTCATGTATTATGTTTTATGGATGTGCATAATCCAATATGGGTGCCATCTGCTGTATTAGATTATGTTAAGCTCATCAGCGATATCTCCATTTTCAAATCATACTCTTATCAATGATATGAGATATCATCAACCCCAAAAAATCGACCATAGAGGTCCATGGCCCCGCAGCAGCAGCGCCAGTTATGGTGGATTACATCCACCATAACTGGTGCTGCGAGACATGATCTATAGTCTGATTTTGTTTTTTTTTCTCTTTTTTTCAAACTGTTAGTAATGTAGGTATGCTTATGACCTTATGATCTGAAGAAGACATATTCAGTACTCACTGCATTTGGAAATTGATTTGATAAATCTGGGGAGTTTCAACTACATTCTTCAATTTTAAAGAATATTTTGTGATCATTTCAATTATTTTTCTTAATAGCATGTAGCCTACCATGAGGATGTGGTCATTCTGCAATCATGAATACGTGCCAAAAATTTTCTTTAATGTTTATTTTAAGTAGCACATTGATTGTACATACCTATTATTCTCACAATCTTGGTCCTCAATTTTCTCGTTATCAAATCTGTCATTTTCATTAACATGGTGAATGTAATATGATACTTCCTTCACCTCTTTATCCTGATGATGATCATATCAAATTTAGACGAAATGTAATGGTGTCCAACCTTTTCTTCCGACCTTGCTGACAGTCCGTTTGACTGGCATGACTGTTGAGCATCCAATTCATTATGGAATCCATCAGAATTTTGTTAAATTCATTCAATTTAGTGGCATACGTAGATAATTTTCAAAGCAGTGGTTTCAACGTTATGGGTCAACTCAAAAATCTGAATGATGAAGAACTTTGATTTCTCCGCGACGAAGTGTTTGAAAAAAACTGGGACCTTTTTTATGCTTCAAAAAAGCAGTTGACACTGTTGGCACGGTCACAGTGAATAACTCCGAACCTGTTGATCTGGCAGCATCAGCAGCAAATGATGATGATGAACCAAAACGCAAAAAATCGAAAAAAGTGGCCCAAGGAGAGATGTAAATGATGTTAATACTTCAATGCGGAGGGGAAATTTTTTGTTTCGTTTTTTTTTTTCTTTCTATGGGTGGTGGGATGCATAGATAATTGAATTCTGTGGGTCCTTGTTGTGGCAGTAAATTCATTTCTATGGGTGGTGGGTAGTAAAAAATTCTGCCATCCGCCCCCCCCATACCTTTTTTTCTGGAATAGCCCTCATTATAAAGGACCAGATTTACTCGTAAATTCATTCCATGAAAGTAAAACGAGAGGAATGAAGATTGAGAGAAGTGTACAGTACCTGATCCAGTGTGAAGTTGTCCTTAGCACTGGCTATAACAATTGTAAGTGGATGATCGTCTCCTTTATCATCTTTAGACTCACTCAAAGAACTACTCTCTCTCATCTGAAACAAAGTGTTTTAGTGCTCATTATACTGTAAATCCTGAATAGGCATGTTTCTATATGAAACAAGGCAGATTCCAGCAAACTGTCACTCCCCGACATTGGAAGACTTACATAATGGAGGCACTGATAAAGCTGAAGTACCAGTTCTGAATATTAATTGAATAGCTGGGTCAGAAATATGTGAAATAGCCAACCCAGCAGTGGAAGCAGCATTGTACAGATCTGTTACAACATACATTCCAAAATTTGAATTGGCGAAAACGTGCACAGCAGAGTTGTAATGTCCAGAGAATGCATCTTCTCTGTAACCATACCATTCGGTCTCCAGAGAGGAAAACCAATGACTTTTCTCTGCAGTGAAGATGGTGTCATAATGGAGAAAACGGGCTCTCTGCTTTGCACCACTTCAATCTACACACATGGTATTTCAACAGCAGGAAACTTTAGAATTATGTCCAGGAATAAATGTTGTTCACATAGCTTCCAAGTTTTGATAAAAAATGGGAAATATGTCAAGATTCTCAACCAAAAGTTAACCCTTTCACTGATTATTTCCCCTGACAAAAGTGACCTGCTGACGATCAATTCCCTGAGAACTGTTAAAATTTGGATATGTTGTCTTTGGAATGTTAGAAAACGTGTTTGCGTCTGAGATTTGTAGAAAAACATAGGGACCCCGTCTCCACAATGAACACTCTGGTGTTATTTGCTCCAGTTTTATAGCAAAATAAATAAAATAGCATACAAAATTAGGTTTCACTTCAAGAGAATGCGCTTTCCCCGGCTTTCTCGACTCGAAAACGTCAAAATTCAACGGAGAAATCGTCTTTTTTCGATCGCATTTGACAGTGTTTATCTCGAGTTGTACTCGGCCATTTGCAATGTTTGACCTCTCATTGGAAAGCGTGGGCTTTCCCCTTTCTGTACATGACATGACCTGGGACGGATGGCAAAAATAAAACGGAGGATACGATTGGATTGAAAATGATGTAATTCCATTTTTCCAGCCACTGTCTACGCGCTTCTTATCTGTTGGCGGATGGAGGTCACGTGGGCGAAATTACGCATACCGATTGGCTCGTCGTCCGAAGGCGGCAACCATAGAAAGTTGGTTGTCAAACTTTGTGGATCAAGACTCGTAAAAATATGGAAATAAACTTTGCCGGTTGTCGTTGGCAGTTTTAATCGTCTGGGGAATATTCACCACGCTTTACCAGTCGTGTAACATCAAAAATACAGGAGTTAGGATGAGGTTTTCGATGATTTTTTTCATTTCTGCGGCTTGCTGCCGAGAGGCCCGTCACACGGTATGTGGGAAAAACGCATTTTTCGCTCCGATTTTTTTCGTTCAACATCTAATTTTGCTTTATTTCTTTTGCGGAACAAACAAACAATTTCGAGAATCAAATTGATCAAGGTTTTGACTTTCCAGAAGTATACAGTGTTTGATAGGTTTCCGTTAAAACGAATGCAAAAAAATAAAAGTGCTATACCCATCGTGATGGCCAACAGGTTTAAAGCTAACCTGGTCAACCGGGGATGGTCGTACGGGTGGCACTCTCGTTATCCCCGTACACCGGGTTTAATCGGTGAAAGGGTTAAAAGTACTTTAACGGATTTATTATTGATGCTCACCTGGCCTGTTTTAACTTTTGTCTTAGGACCACGACGCTTCTCCCCAAATGATGGCCGCTGGCGTCGCTTCTCAGGAGCCAGGTGACGACTCTAGAAAGTAAGGAAAAAATATATAGACACATACATAAGGTAGACTAATCCTCAGGACTGTTAAGAAATATCCATCAATTAATTTATACTTTATCTCCTCACCTCACCCTCCAATTATAATGCAGGGGACTATCCAAGTCATCTTATACTCATACATTATCAAGAGTACAGATTCCCCGGGGATTAACAATAGGCACGGACTCCTCATAACAGACAGGTCACTGGATAGACAAAAAATAGAGGATGAGGAGTTGTTCAGTGGTAAAGAGAATTAGAAAGATGGACAGACTTACTCTAGGTCGCCCTGCCCCCATTCTCTTCCTGGCCACAGCAGCCGCAGGTTTTCCTTTACCCGGTCCCACCGGAGCTTCCTTGACCCCTCCACTCCTCAATCCCGTGGGATGAGAGGACCAATGAGATGAGGACCGGCCACTCTCAAAGCTATGGGACTCCTGTTACAATACACAAGTTATTTTATGTAAACTTGATGTCAGACCGTAAGCAGAATCTTCCAAGCAATATGTTAACACTGTTGAATGGACAGATAGACGGGAGGGTGTTAACAGCAATATACATAGGACCAAAATGGCCAAGGTGAAAACACTTCCCTGAACTACAGTCAAAACACCACATTATCAGATGTAACTGAATATTTTGTCTCCAATACTGGGATTTAGAAAGAATAAGAAGAAATGAATTACCTTTTCTATAGCTGCGAAGTCAATATCCATGCTGGACAGGGAATCTTCATTCATCATTAGTAGAGATTCATGGGATCCATGAAATGTATCATCCATAAAGGAATCATCCTTGAACGAACCATCACCATCTGGAGAAGGGAGTTATTAAATGATTCAAAACTATGGTCAAGCATTCATATATATGTACTGTGGCATACATTTGTGAATGCTTTATCACAGAATTGGTCTGTTGAATAAAAACTCGACAATTTGTTTTCTCTTACACTTCTCCATAATAAAATATCTGTGAAATGGCATTTTAGGAGAACTATAACTCACTAAAAGGCATGTGATTAGATATGTTAGGATTTGGAGAAAAATAACATTGGAGTAGAATGGAAGTATCCATGACTTTACCTTTACTGATTTCATCCAGGGAATCATCAATCATACTCATGATGCTATCATCAAAATCACGCTACAACAGAAACAAAATCAAATGAGGAAAAGATTCATGAATGGTATGTTGTTCATTATTAAACCATTTTGCCAGAGAATAGGGAATATTTTAATCAATCAGCTCTTAGAAATTCTCTTGCAGTCATTTAACCTGTGCTGCTAATAGTTGACTATACTTACAGGATATCCGTGTTTTTTACATGAGGGACAATTGTAGTCCAGACAACTATCTCCCTCCTTGAGTTTCTTCAGCAGAGTAGGATCCACCCCATCATCACAGTCTGCATGGACATATCTACACAAAATATACAACAGCCACTGCCAAATTACAAACCTTCAAATCATATTTCAGAGTATTTTCAGTAAGAAATTCACCGTGATGTGCTTTTGAAATAGTCAAATAATTCAAATATTAAGAAATTACCAATGTTAATTATGCATGTCATAAGTACCTATGGTAAATAATCTAAATATTCAATAACCACTATGAAGTCCAGGGGTGATACAATTTATTATTACAGAAAGTCTAATAAACCATACAGATAATTATTTATTTCTTAATTTCCTTGAAATTTGATGGTGAGCAAATTCAATAGAAGGACTGGTAACATTTTGCCTGAAAATTTGGGGTGATTGGATTTATTGAGAGGCTTGCACAAGCAGAAGATAAACCTAAAGTGCTGGTTCTGTCAGATGATTGGTTAACTGGAACAAAATGGATTAAACAGGAAGTGACAATCACAGAATCTGATTGGATAGTTGGCATTGTGCAACTCTCCCATTAGCTAATAATTAGATACTGTATCATACTGTACCAGTTCTTCCATTTTAGCACAAGCTCAGAAATGTCTGTCCAGATGGAACAGCAATTGATTCAGTTATGACTAGCCAATACTTTTTCTCCGGTCAACTCACTTTTTACAAAGGTTACATTGAACCATGGCCTTTTGTGTGAAATGTCTATAGGCCTTCCCACAGACGGAACATGACAGGCCTTTGTTCCTCTGCTGATAACAGCTGTCACACACAGAGTAGTTGAGGTGCCACCGTGAGCTTGGCCCATTACCAGGCGTTCGAGCTCCGCAGTCCCCGCACACACGACAATTCTGTAAAATAGACCACAGTAATTGATCGCATTCTGAAAGGTTCTCTCCGTATTATATGATTTCTTTTTTTGCGACTTCTGAGTACTTCTTGTTAGATTTATCTGTTCCAAACCAACACCTGATTATATGTTGACCCACAGTTAGAAACTCTATATGAACTATATATTTATGTCTATAGCAATTGAATAGGAAACATAATTCAGCCATCTACTGTATTAAAGTATACAACCACCCCATGTATGGAAGTGACCCAATGGACACAGAAGCCTCAGTTGTTGGGGTTCAGATCCACGTTTGGTTCAAATTACCGACATTTGGTCATGGTCCAGTTAGTGAGGCGTGAGTGATTGAATATGATTTAATGTCGCTTTCAACAAATATTTCAGTCATATCACGACATTTGGCTCCTATTCCTTTTCACAACTGTGGAATGCACAGGACAAAACCCTGTTTAAAACAAGGTCAAAATCACTTGTAATCACATGTACTGCGGGAAGAGTCGGTCGGAGTCACTCATCCTTGATACGGTTCTGATTAATAAACTGGATCAGCATATAGGTAGCTATGTGGGGTAAATCTGGAAAGGCTATCAATAATCTTTGAAGAGATATGAAGTTGACAGCAGTTAGACACCCCCCCCTTTCCATGGTTCTCCACCATGATAATGGCATCATCTGTACTGTCGACTGACCAAGGTTACACTCACCTTACATTTCCAGCCATTTTTTGGTATTGTTGTCATTGCTGGTTTGAGACAGAATGTATGATAGCCTTTGTCACATGTATCACATACTAACATCTTACTGTCATCCCCTGGTTGCCTGCAACAGCAACACAAGATTATTTGTTGAATTTCACCAGACGGTCGGTCTCTCCCCAGGGGAAAACAAAAATGAGCAAGAATTATATTACATGTATATCTTAATTCCTTTTTGCTATTTTCGCATCAATCAACTGGTCTTCAAAAATAAAGACACAAAAGATTGAATTGAACTACCGGAACATTTGACCTTTGTTCATGTTTTGCATGGTTTGTCACATCAATATTACTGCAGAATGGCCATCATCAATCCAATTAGAACCCATCCCCATAAACCCTTATTTTTCAGATATAGAATCCGAGACAGTGGGGAGATATCAGGATATCAATGCTGTTATGTTCAACACAATCATGACGAACCTTCAACTTATGGATTACTAAGAATAAAATTTAATCGCAGACCCATGTAGGGCTCACATGCTGCATAGAGTACATTGACAACATACAGTTAAGACTCGTTTGGGTTGGTGAAGAACATGGTCTGTGATGGCTCCAGTTGAGCATCCCATAAGTGTACAATTTCCTGAGGGTTGGGACTGCAGAAGCAATGTGTCTCCCATAAGTGTACGATGTTAGCTTACCAAATATATGAAGTTATGGGATGTGGCGAGGCTTTGTTCGGGAGATAGAGCATGGGGCGCAGTTCCCATAAGTATATAATTATGGAAGCCTTCAGAATATAAGTGATTATATGGTGAGAGGTGCAGCTTAGTTCAAGAGTTAAAGCGTGGGGCCCAGTAACCGGGGGGGGGGGGAGACTCTACCCGCAGGAGAAATGGATGCATCATATGTGCAGCAAACCTAGAAAAGGACTTAACCAGCCCAGAGAAAAACTTTAAACTTGAAAAACTTTAACCGGACAGACATATACGTCACACAAACAGACAAACAGTCTTGAGTTTGCATTATATAGGCTTCCAAAGCCAAAGCTAACGAATGTGAGCCAATAATACTGGACATCCTTGACCCCAACCATACCAATACCAATTCAGGTACTTTTTCGAATCCAAATTTTTTTCCCAGTTATGCATTATTTTCTGTGCATTTATTGACTTGTTCTCTTTTCGCATGCCCAAACTCCTTCAAGCAGGTTCAATTTAGGCTCGTGGTCCCATAAATGTAAACTGTTATTCCCTCACTTTGATGCCGACTTACAAGCTTATCCTGATCGATGCTATAATGTTTTGCAAGGTAACTCTCTCGAAAATAAAGAATATTTCTATTGTATAGTAACAGGAGTTGGATATCT